>JAACNH010002026.1:1437-48635 GCA_019447015.1 Hymenochirus boettgeri
GTTCCTATAACACCTCTTAGCCACAATGCAATCACACCTTGCATTGTGGCTAAGAGGTGTTATAGGAACGCCCAGGGTAAGGTGTCAAAACAGCATTGTACATGGCAGACAGTTGGTGTCGAACCCCCCCACCTCTATTTAGGCTTGGTTTCTTTATTTTCACATAAATGGCCTCCTTAACACCTCTCTTGAACTAGTCATGTTCCTTTGCCAATATGTTAACATTACAATCTTTAAAGGTATGTCCTTATTCCTTAAGATGCAGGTACATGGATGAGTCCTAACCCGAGGAATTGGCTCTTCTGTGCTGGGCCATATGTTGATGCAGTTGCTCTTTGGTCTCCCCCACATACAAATCAAAACACTGCACTGCAGTTTTCTTGTGTTTCGGTATTGGGTCTTTCGGATGTACCAATTGCTGCCTCAGTGTGTTGTTCGGTATAAAGCAGACAGGGATACGGTGTTTTTTGAAAACTCTTTTCAATTTCTCGGAGACCCCTGCTACATATGGGATGACCATGTTCTTCCTCCTGTCTTGCTTTTCCCCTTCAATGTTGGTATTCGTGTTCTTTTCTTTCCTTCTACTTCTTTTGACAGAGGCCCAATCTGGATATCCACAAGTTTTAAGGGCTCCTCTGATATGTGTCATTTCTTCATCTCTGTTCTAGTGGGGATGTTCTCTGCTCTGTGTTGCAGGGTTCTGAGGACACCCAGCTTGTGATCTAAAGGGTGGTGGGAGTCAAACATCAAATAGTGATCTGTGTGGTTTGGTTTTCTGTAAACCTCTACTTTTAGTTTACCATTCTCCCTGACTTCTACCAAGCAGTCCAAGAAAGCCAGTGTGTTGTTTTGTACCTCTTCTAAATTTGATGTTCTGGTCTACAGCATTGAAGTGTTCTGTGAAGGCTTGTACTTCCTTCTGGTGGATTTTATCCCAGGTGTCATCAACGTATCTGAACCAGTGACTGGGTGCTATGCCCTTAAAGGTATTAATTGGTCAGAATAGTCATTCTGAATTGAGAAAGCCAGTCGGATGACTAGTGAAAAGTCTTTAAGTACTAAACTTTAAGTCCAGTTGATCTAACTGAATTCACACGATGGATGAATGAGAACCTTCACTATCTCATTGTATGAATGTTCTTACCTTGACCTTAAATCTCAAGTTATGGTCATTGTATGAACGTTCCTACCTTGACCCAACATCTCTATTTATGGTCATTGTATGAACGTTCCTACCTTAACCCAACATCTCAATTTATGGTCATTGTATGAACGTTCCTACCTTAACCCAACATCTCAATTTATGGTCATTGTATGAATGTTCCTACCTTAACCCAACATCTCAATTTATGGTCATTGTATGAATGTTCCTACCTTAACCCAACATCTCAATTTATGGTCATTGTATGAACATTCCTACCTTAACCCAACATCTCAAGTTATGTTCATTGTATGAATGTTCCTACCTTGACCCAACATCTCAGGGAAGTGCATTAGATCTATTAATCTCATCTCTTTCATTACATCCACACTACAATTGGTGACTATGCCATTTATTTTCCATGTTCCATGATGGATGCATTGATATGAATTCTCTACACCATTCCATGTTTACTAACCATTAAGAAAGAATTTCCATATAGAGATGGAAGAAATCTACTTACTGTGATCTTCCATACACACTTTTTGCCATGTTGGTAGTAGTTTGGAAATCCTTCACTTGCGACAAATCCAGAATCCCCTGTAAGCTCTCCTCCACATAAGAACACTGGTCTGTCAACACACATTGCATCTGATCATTTCACTATCAATGGATGCTAAGGCAATTAAAATTGGCAATTAAAAACCATTAAAGGATCAATCCTAAACATCTAGCGCGCCAACTGCTTGCTAAATACAGTATTAGTCATAGATGTCATAGTGCGTTAGCCAGTTAACTACATAGTGATGTAATTGGCTATAAACAAAATGTTACGTGATCGTAGAAATGTGCATCCAGGAGGTATTAAAAGGGAAGAGACCTACCATTGTAATGAATTAGGTAACTGGATATGAATTAGATCTTAGGTGACAGATGGTGTGAATGGACATATGATAAGAAAATAAGGGTTCTCCACTTGATATATTTGAGCAGAAATTATTTTAATTAGCCGTGAGTTAATGGCCCAGATTCAGTTTTCTTGAAGCCATTGAAGTTGGCCCAGTCTCTCCTACATACAGTCCTGCAGGGGAGTATATAGGATATAGTATACCACATCCAGGTGAAGTGTCTAGTGTTTTTGCGATGTCTAACTAAAAGCCATACACACTGCAGGCCTCATTCTGCAGGTATAGCATTTACGGAAACATGGAAAATACCCAGAAGCCTCTGCTCCCCTTATTATTTAGGCTAAGGGGACCGATGGAGGGTCAATACTGTGCTCATAACTGAACTTCTTCTTGCATTGAAAGGTAACTGTCTCCAATTCTTCCAAACTTCTATAAAAAGCCTTCCATTGTACATTTCTTTCTCAAGGAACTTCCTCTTTACCCCAGTATTAAGCCTTAACTGAGCATGCTTCTCTCCCTAGGCACAGGTCAAGCGATGTCACTCAACCTACTGGTTGAACATTCACCCCAATATGCTTTCTCACGGGCTGCAGCCAGAGATGGCTCATGTTGCAGGCTTTTCTTTAACCCTAACTTGTTTGGAGACCAGTTGCCCTTTAAATCTATATTTTGGTAATAATATCTCATGTTTCTTCACTTGCTGTGGCCACTGGTCGATGTCAATAACTTCATTTAGAGAAACCCAAGCGATTTTTCCCTTTGAACGTTATAGAATAACAGGAAATATAGGAATGTTTCTCTAGGTGGGATACTGGTCGATTTCCAGGTCTGGGATTTCCGCCGGTAGACTAGAAAGTGTTAGAGAAGGGGAGGGGTGAGGTCTCTCTCTGACGGTCAATGTAACCTGTGTCCTGATCCTTGGCTGGATGAAGGACTTGCTGTGAGCTTGCTTGTCTTGCTGTCAGTACCCACTTGTTTCTTTGGGTAGCTAATTGCCAAGCATTAAAGGGCTCCTTGTGTGGAGGGACAATTTAATAGGATAAGGCGAGAGAGCTTTGGCCTGGTGAGCGGAACAGGAAATTGAAAGAATTAGAAACTCCAAACTCTAAATGCTGCACTATGGCTGAGCCCATCACACACACATGGTGCTTGGAGTAAATCACAGCTTCCAGCATCCTCCAGCATTAAAGGTAAAGTACTGCAGCACCATCAGACAGTTAATGTTGCATTAAAGGGGAACTGTGTTCTCCAAACAAGTTGATTTTAAATGAAAGGCCAGGTTCATACCGTTAAAATGAACCATCAACCACCTCTCTACGTGCTGCAAAGCCCAAGATATGAAGAAATCACTAATCAGAAAGTTAGGGGGTGGGAGGTTCTGAATCTGCGGTCACAAATTCTACTTCCTCCTCCTAATCTGCGGTTGGCACATGCTCAGTGCAGGAGAAAGCAGAAGGAACATGGAAGAGATTGAAGGGGAGGAGGATAATAGCACAGCCCACAGCAAGAGAGTGTGTAAGTTTTTTGTTTTTTTTTTTTACTGGAAGAGGACACACGGGATTGTCACATGGTTTCAGAGCAGGAAGTACAGGGGATCTGGTGATGCTGCTACCATATCACACATAAAAATGTAAATATCTTCAAAACGATGTAAAATAAATAATGAAAGTAAATTACAAAAATCCTCAGGAAAGGAAATTCTGTCAATTTACCTAAAGTAATTTTTGGACCACGGTTACCCTTTAAAGAATATTCTGCTGGATCACAAACACATATTATCACGTCAGCACTTTCTAATACAGATTCCTTGGTCCACTGCCTAATATTTACCATCTGGTTACCGATAATCCAATCCCGTCCAACATTCTTCTTAAGGTCACCAGATGTTACAATGAAACACAAACGAAGAAAATCTCCTTAGAAGGTTCTATAAACGTCACATCCATTCAGCCCAATTAAACGCTCATCCTAGCCAACTTTCATGGAAGATAATGTAGCAAAGGACGGACCCTAGTTCATTAATATTATTTCCAATTTGCAGTCCTCTGGTTGGAATGTAGTAAGACTTTCCTGTGAATTGTATCTTTATAACCTACCCCTGTAGTGGATTTCCTTATAGCCTTATAATCTTACAGTTCCAGGAGGAGAAGGAAACCAGAAGCCACAAAGGGGTAGGTTATAATATATAATGCACCCCGAACTGTAAATTATAGGGATATTAGAAGTCACCTTGGAGTTCCGTGCCCTGTATAAAAGGTACTCGGCCTGCGGCCTTGTGCTTTTATATGGTCACGGAACTCCTCGGTGACTTCTAATATCCTTATAATTTACAGTTGGGGGTGCGTTATCCACTATATAATCACTGTTCAGCTATGTCATTAGTTATAATTGATCCCTATCTATGTCATTCACATCATTAATACATGTGTAGGAGATAATAAACCCTGGTGCCGTCATATAGCCATGAAACCCTTGGGGGCTTGTAATATCCTTATATTTTACAATAAGGGGTATATTTAGACAACTCTATACACAAAGCTTTTGTCCTGACACTATTGTGGACAATAAAACAAAACAATAGAAATACTACATTAAAGGGGAAATACATTTAACTTGTTTTTTTCTCTTTTTAATTTCTCATTTAATTTCCAGCTACCCCGAGTCTCCAGGGTCATCTTCCTGTTTGACCTCTGCTGTGATGTCACAGAAGGTCATGGAGGGTTAAGATGAGAGGGTGCAACAAGAATTAGACCCATTTTAATATTTAAAGTTACAAATGACCCTAAATCAATTCTGCAGTTTACTGGCTTTTCCAGACTGGATCAAGGACCCAGATAAATAGTTGAACACATGCAGTACCAATAGTTTTCATCAGTTCCAGAACAGGGAGACTAATTAATCACTTGCCCTAACGTTAGTTACCTTGTTATTGAAAGATAACAGGGACGTAGGGACACTTGCTCTCGCTCCGACATCTCAAAGAATTATAGATTCCGGACGGGGAAATACCCTTTTAAGGTTTCTGGTCTGTCAGGTCTAAAAACTTTAAACATAAGTAATTTGCGGAATCTGGGCATCGACATTACAAAACTGAGCCTCATGAGTTATTAAATTCCTAGTTGAGAGGAACGCTGGTGGTCGGTTACTATCCAATCATATGATTAGAATTATATTACTGCCCACCTGCAGGGCTCTGTACATTGTCTGTTGACCATATGGAATAGGAAAAGATGGTGGTCGGTTACTATCCAATCATAATGATTAGAATTATATTACATGCACCGTGCAGGGCTCTGTACATTGTCTGTGACCATATGGAATAGGAACGCTGGTGGTCGTTACATACCAATCATAATGATTAGAATTATATTACATGCACCTGCAGGGCTCTGTACCTTGTCCTGTGACCATATGGAATAGGAAAGCTGGTGGTCAGTTACATCCAATCATAATGATTAGAATTATATTACATCACGTGCAGGGCTCTGTACATTGTCTGTGACCATATGGATAGGAACGCTGGTGGTCGGTTACTATTCAATCATAATGATTAGAATTATATTACATGCACCGCGCAGGGCTCTGTACATTGTCTGGACCATATGGAATAGGAACGCTGGTGGTCATACTATCCAATCATAATGATTAGAATTATATTAAATGCACCGTGCAGGGCTCTGTACATTGTCTGGGACATGGATAGAAAACGCTGGTGGTCAGTACTATCCAATCATGATTAGAATTAATTACATGCACCGTGCAGGGCTCTGTACATTGTCGTGACCAATGGAATAGGAACGCTGGTGGTCGGTCACTATCCAATCATAATGATTAGAATTATATCATGCACCGTGCAGGGCTCTGTACATGTCTGTGACATATAGATAGGAACAACTGGTGGTCGTCACTATCCAATCATAATGATTAGAATTATATTACATGCACCGTGCAGGGCTCTGTCATTGTCTGTGACCATATGGAATGGAACGCTGGTGGTCGGTCATTACCAATCATAAGGATTAGATTATATTACATGCACCGTGCAGGGCTTGTACATTGTCTGTGACCATATGGAATAGGACCTGGTGTCGGTCTTACTCCAATCATAATGATTAGAATTATATTACATGCACGTGCAGGGCTCTGTACATTGTCTGTGACCATATGGAATAGGAACGCTGGTGGCAGTTACTATCCAATCATAATGATTAGAATAATTACATGCACCGTGCAGGGCTCTGTACTTGTCTGTGACCATATGGAATAGGAACGCTGGTGGAGTTACTATCCAATCATAATGATTGAATTATATTACATGCACCGTGGCAGGGCTCGTGTACATTGTCTGGACATATGGAATAGGAACGCTGGTGGTCGTTACTATCCAATCATAATGATTAGAATTATATTCATGCACCCGTGCAGGGCTCTGTACATTGTCTGTGACCATATGGAATAGGAACGCTGGTGGTCATACTATCCAATTCATAATGATTAGAATTATATACATGCACCGTGCAGGGCTCTGTACATTGTCTGTGACCATTGGACATAGGAACGCTGGTGGCACGGGTTACTATCCAATCATAATGATTAGAATTTATTACATGCACCGTGGCAGGGTGTACATTCTGTGACCATATGGAATATGGAACGTGCGTGGTCAGTAACTATCAAATCATAATGATTAGAATTAATTACATGCACCGGCAGGGCTCTGTACATTGTCTGTGACCATATGGAATAGGAACGTGGTGCGCGTTACTATCAATCATAATGATTAGAATTATATTACATGCACCGCGCAGGGCTGTGTACAGTGTGACCATATGGAATAGGAACGTGGTGGCAGTACTATCCAATCATAATGATTAGAATTATATTACATGCACCGTGCAGGGCTCTGTACATTGTCTGTGACCATATGGAATAGGAACGCTGTGGTGGGCGTACTATCAAATCATAATTGATTAGAATATATTACATGCACCGTGCAGGGCTCTGTAAATTGTCTGTGACCATATGGAATGGAACGCTGGTGGTCGGTTACTATCCAATCATAATGATTAGAAATATACATGACGTGCAGGGCTCTGTACATTGTCTGTGACCATATGGAATAGAGACTGGTGGCAGTTACTACCAATATAATGATTAGAATTAATATACATGCCCGTGCAGGGCTCTTACATTTCTGTGACCATATGGAATAGGAACGCTGCGTGGTCAGTTACTATCAATTATATGATTAGGAATTATTTACATGCACCGTGCAGGGCTCTGTACATTGTCTGTGACCATATGGAATAGGAACGATGGTGGTCGGTTAGTCAAAATCATAATGATTAGAATTATATTACATGCCCGTGGCAGGGCTCTGTACATTGTCTGTGACCTATGGAATAGGAACGCTGGTGGTCATTCACTATCCAATCATAATGATTAGAATTATATTACATGCACCGTGCAGGGCTCTTACATTGTTGTGACATATGGAATAGGAACGCTGGTGGTCTTACTATCCAATCATAATGATTAGAATTATATTACATGCACCGTGCAGGGCTCTGTACATTGTCGTGACCATATGGAATAGAAACGCTGGTGGTGCAGTACTATCAATCATAATTGATTAGAATTATATTACATCGCCAGTGCAGGGCTCTGTACATTGTCTGTGACCATATGGAATAGGAACGCTGGTGGCAGGTTCACTATCCAATCATAATGATTATAGAATTATATTACATGCACCCGTGCAGGGCTTGTACATTTGTCTGTGACCTATAGGAATAGGGAACGCTGGTGGTCGTTACTATCCAATCATAATGATTAGAATATTATTACATGCCACCGTGCAGGGCTTGTAATTGTCTGCGACCATATGAATAGGAACCTGGTGGTCGTTACTATCCAATCATAATGATTAGATTATATTAACATGCACCGTTGCAGGGCTCTGTAACATTGTCTGTGACCATATGGAATAGGAACACTGGTGGCAGTTTACTATCCAATCATAATGATTAGAATTATATACATGCACCGTGCAGGGCTCTGTACATTGTCTGTGACCATATGGAATAGGAACGCTGGTGGTCATATTACATCCAATCATAATGATTAGAATTATATTACATGCACCGTGGGGCTCTGGTTACATGTCTGTGACCATATGGAATAGGAACGCGGGGTCAGATTCACTATCCAATCATAATGATTAGAATTATATTACATGCACGTGCAGGGCTTGTACATTGTCTGGGACCATAGAATAGGAACGCTGGTGGTCAGTTACTATCCAATCATAATGATTAGAATTAATTACATGCAACGTGCAGGGCTCTGTACATTGTCTGTGACCATATGGAATAGGAACGTGGTGGTCGTCCTATCCTCATCTAATGATTAGAATTATATACATGCACCGTGCACAGGGCTCTGTACATTGTCTGTGACACTATGGAATAGACGTCTGGTGGTCAGTCACTATCCAATCATAATGGATTAGAATTATATTACATGGCACCGTGCAGGGCTTGTACATTGTCTGTGACCATATGGAATAGGAACGTGGTGGTTCGAGTCTATCCCAATAATAATGATTAGAATTAATTACATGCACCGCGCAGGGCTCTGTACATTGTCTGTGACATATGGGAATAGAGACGCTGGTGGTCAGAGTACTATCCATCATAATGATTAGAATTATATTACTGCACCTGCAGGGCTCTGTACATTGTCTGGACCATATGGAATAGGAACGCTGGTGGTAGTTACTATCCAATCATAATGATTAGAATTATTAATGCACCGTGCAGGCTCTGTATCTGTCTGGACCAATGGAATAGGAAACGCTGGTGGCAGGTACTTCCAATCATAATGATTAGAATTATATTACATGCACCGTGCAGGGCTCTGTACATTGTCTGTGACCATATGAATAGGAACGATGGTGGTCAGTTACTTATCCAATCATAATGATTAGAATTATATACATGCACCTGGCAGGCTCTTGTACATTGTCTGGCACATATGGAATAGGAACGCTGGTGGTCAGTACTACCAATCATAATGATTAGAATTATATTACATGCACCGTGCAGGGCTCTGTACATTGTCTGTGACCATAGGGAATGAACGCTGGTGGTACGGTTACTATCAATCATAATGATTAGAATTATATTACATGCCGTGCAGGGCTCTGTACATTGTCTGTGACTATGGAATAGGAACGCTGGTGGGCGGTTTACTATCCAATCATAATGATTAGAATATATACATGCCACGCACAGGGCTCTGGAATGGTCTGTGACCATATGGAATAGGAACGCGGTGTGGTCGGTCACTATCCAATCATAATGATTAGAATTATATACATGCACCGTGCAGGGCTCTATACTTGTCTGTGACCATATGGAATAGGAGGAACGCTGGGTGGTCGGTAACTACCAATCATAATGATTAGAATTAATACATGCACCGCGAGGCTCTGTACATTGTCTGTGACCATATGGAATAGGAACGCTGGTGGTCAGTTACTATCCAATCATATGATAGATTATTATATTACATGCACCGTGCAGGGCTCTGTACATTGTCTGTGACCATATGGAATAGGAACGCTGGGGTCGGTTACTATCCAATCATAATGATTAGAATTATATTACATGCACCGTGCAGGGCTCGTACATTGTCTGTGACCATATGGAATAGGAACGTGGTGGTCGGTTACTATCCAATCATAATGATTAGAATTATATTACATGCACCGCGCAGGGCTCGTAAATTGTCTGTGACCATATGGAATAGGAACGCTGGGTGGTCAGTTACTATCCAATCATAATGATTTAGAATTATATTACATGCACCGTGCAGGGCTCTGTACATTGTTGTGACCATATGGAATAGGAACGCTGGTGGTCGTCACTACCCAATCATAATGATTAGAATTATATTACATGCACACGTGCAGGGCTCTGTACATTGTCTGTGACCATATGGAATAGGAACGCTGGTGGTCAGGTACTATCCAATCATAATGATTAGGAAGATTATATTACATGCACCGTGCAGGGCTCTGAACATTGTCTGTGACACCATAGGAATAGGAAACGCTGGTGGTCGGTCACTATCCAATCATAATGATTAGAATTATATTACATGCAACGCGCAGGGCTCTGTACATTGTCTGTGGACCATATGGAATAGGAACGTGGGTCGGTCATCACATCATATAATGAGTGAATTATATTACATGCACCGCTCAGGGCTCTGTACATTGTCTGTGGGACCCATATGGAATAGGAACGTGGTGGTCGGTTCTATCCAATTAATGATTAGAATTATATACAGCACCGAGCAGGCTCTTTACATTGTCTGTGACCATATGGAATAGGAAACGCTGGTGGTCAGTCACTATCCAATCATAATGATTAGAATTAGATTACCATGCACCGTGCAGGGCTCTGTACATGTCTGTGACCATATGGAATAGGAACGCTGGTGGTCAGTCACTATCCATCATAATGATTAGAATTTAACATGCACCGTGCAGGGCATCTGTACATTGCTGTGACCATATGGAATAGGATAGGAACGCTGGTGGTCAGTCACTATCCAATCATAATGATTAGAATTATAGTACATGCACCGTGCAGGGCTCTGTACATTGTCTGTGACCAGATGGAATAGGAACGCTGGTGGTGGTATTATATCCAATCATAATGATTAGAATTAATACATGCACCGTGCAGGGCTCTGTACATTGTCTGTGGACCATATGGAATAGGGAACGATGGTGGTCAGTCACTATCCAATATAATGATTAGAATTATATTACAGCACCGTGCAGGGCTCTGACAATTTGTCTGTGACCATATGGAATAGGAACGCTGGTGGTCAGGTTACTATCCAATCATTATGATTAGAATTATATGTACATTGCACCGTGCAGGGCTCTGTTACTTGTCTGTGACCATATGGAATAGGAACGCTGGTGGGTCAGGTTACTATCCAATCATATGATTAGAATTTTATATACATGCCACCGTGCAGGGCTCTTTACATTGTCTGTGACCAATATGGGAATAGGAAGTGGTGGTCGGCGGTCTACTCAATATAATGATTAGAATTATAGTTACATGACCGTGCAGGGCTTCTAACATTGTCTGTGAACCATATGGACATAGGATACGTGGAGTGGTCAGGTCACTGATCCCAATCATAATGATTAGATAGACTTAATATTACATTGGCACCACACAGGGCTCTGACATTGTCTGTGACCATATGTGAATAGGAACGCTGGTGGTCGGTTTATATCACATCATAATTGATTAGAATTATATTACATGCCATCGTGTCAGGGCTCTTATACATTGTCTGATGACCTATGGAATAGGATAAGGTGGTGTCGGTCACTATCCAATCATAATGATTAGAATTATATAAATGCACGTGCAGGGGCTCGTACATTGTCCTGTTGACCATATGGAATAGAACGCGTGGTGGTCGTCTACTATCAATCATAATTGTGAATATTTATTTACATGAGCACCGTGCAGGGATCTGACATTGTTTGTGACATATGGAATAGGAACGCTGTGGTGGTCGTTAACTATCCAATCATAATGATTAGAATTATATTACATTGCATCTGCAGGGCTGTACATTGTCTGTGACCCTAATGGAATTAGGACGCTGGTGGTCAGTTACTATCCAATCATAATGATAGAATTATATTACATGCACCGTGCAGGGTCCGTACATTGTCTGTGACCTATGGAATAGAACGCTGGGTGGTCAGTTACATACCAATCATAATGGATTAGAATTATATACATGCACGTGCAGGGCTCGTTGCATGTCTGTGACCAATAGGGAATAGGAACACTGGTGGTCAGTTACTATCCAATCATAATGTTAGAATTTATTACATGCACCGTGCAGGGCTCTGTACATTGTCTGTGACCCATTGGAATAGGAACGCGTGGTGGTAGTTACTATCAATTCATTAATTGATTAGAATTATATTGACATGGCACAGTGCCAGGGCTCTGTTACATTTGTTGTGACCCTATGGAATAGGAACGCTGGTGGTCGGTCACTACCAATCTAATGATTAGAATTATATTACATGCCACGGCAGGGTATGTACATTGTCGTGGAACTATGGAATAGGAACGCTGGTGGTCAGTTACTATCCCTCATATGATTAGAATTATAATTCATGCACGCCGGCTCTGTAATTGTATTGACCATATGGAATAGGAAACGCTGGTGGTCGGTACTATACAGTCATATGATTAGAATTATATTACATGCACGTGCAGGGCTCGGTACATTGTCTGGACCATATGGAATAGGAACGTGTGGGTCAGTTACATCCATCATAATGATTAGAATTATATTACATGCCACCGTGCAGGGGCTTGTACATTGTCGTGACCATATGGAATAGGAACGATGGGTGGTCGGTACCTATCCAATCATAAGATTAGAATTATATTAAATGTGCACCGATGCAGGGCTTCGTACCATTGTAGTGGACCATTTGGATAGGTAACGTGGGCTCAAGTTACTATCAACATAATGATTAGAATTATATACATGCACGTGCAGGGCTCTTACATTGTCTGTGACCATATGGAATAGGAACCTGCGTGGTCAGTCACTATCCAATCTAATGATTAGAATTATATTTACATGCACCGTGCAGGGCTTGATACATTGTCTGTGACCATATGGAATAGGAACGCTGGTGGTCAGGTCACTATCCAATCATAATGATTAGAATTATATTACATGCACCGTGCAGGGCCTTACATTGTCTGTGACCATAGGAATAGGAACGCTGGTGGTCAGTTACTATCCAATCATAATGATTAATTATATTACTGCCACGTGCAGGGCTCTGTACATTGTCTGTGACCATATGGAATAGGAACGCTGGTGGTCAGGTCACTATCCAATCATAATGATAGAATTATATACATGCACAGTGCAGGGCTCTGTACATTGTCTGTGACCATATGGAATAGGAACGCTGGTGGTCAGTTTACTATCCCAATCATAATGATTAGAATTTATATCATGCACCGTGCAGGGCTCTGTACATGTCTGTTTGACCTATGAATAGGAACGCTGGTGGCAGTACTATCCAATCATAATGATTAGAATTAATTAAATGCACCGGCAAGGGCTCTGTACATTTGTCGTGACCAATATGGAATAGGACGCTGGTGGTCGTTACTATCCAATCATAATGATTAGAATATATTACATGCACCGCGCAGGGGCTCTGTACATTTGTCTGTGACCATATGGAATAGGAACGCTGGTGGTCAGTTACTATCCAATCATAATGATTAGAATTATATTCATGACCACCGCGCAGGGCTCTGTACATTGTCTGTGACCATATGGAATAGGAACGCTGGTGGTCAGTTACTATCCAATCATAATGTTAGAATTATATTACAGCACCGTGCAGGGCTCTGTACATTGTCTGTGACCATAGGAATAGGAAACGCGGGGCGTCAGTACTATCCATCATAATGATTAGAATTATATTACATGCACCGCGCAGGGCTGTACATTGTCTGTGACCATATGGAATAGGAACGCTGGTGGTCGGTTACTATCCACTCATATGATTAGAATTATATACATGCACCGCGCAGGGCTCTGTACATTGTCTGTGACCATATGGAATAGGAACGCTGGTGGTCAGGTTACTATCCATCATTAATGATTAGAATTATATACATGCACCGTCAGGGTCTGTACTTGTCTGTGACCATATGGAATAGGAACGCTGGTGGCAGTTACTATCCAATCATAATGATTAGAATTATATACATGCCAATGCAGGGCTCTGTACATTGTCTGTGACCATATGGAATAGGAACGCTGGTGGTCGAGTTACTATCCAATCATAATGATTAGAATTATATTACATGGCACCGTGCAGGGCTCTGTACATTAGTCTGTGACCATATGGAATAGGAACGCTGGTGGTCGAGTACTATCCAATCATAATGATTAGAATTATATTACATGGCACGTGAGGGTCTGTAATTGTCTGTGACCAATGGAATAGGAACGTTGTCGGTTCAGTTACACCAATCATAATGATTAGGAATTATATTACATGCACCGCTGCAGGGCTCTGTACATGTCTGTGACCCTATGGAATAGGAACGCTGGTGGTCGGTCACTATCCATCATATGATTAGAATATATACATGCACCGCAGGGCTCTGTACATTGTCTGTGACCATATGGAATAGGGAACATGGTGGTCAGTCTACTATCCAATCATAATGATTAGAATTATATTACATGCACCGTGCAGGGCTCTGTACATGTCGTGACCATATGGAATAGGAACGCGGTGGTGGGGCAGTCACTACCCAATCATAAGATTAGAATTATATACATGCACCGGCAGGCTGACTTGTCGGACCCATATGGAACAGGAACGCTGGTGGTCAGTACTATCCAATCATAATGATTAGAATTTCTACATGCACCCGACAGGCTCTTACATGGTCTGGGACATATGAATAGGAACGCTGGTGTCGGTTACATCCAATCATAATGATTAGAATTATGATTCATGCACCGGCAGGGCTCTGTACATTGTCTGTGACCATATGGAATCGGAACGCTGGTGGTCAGTTACATCCAATCATAATGATTAGAATTATATTACATGCATCGCGCAGGGCTCTGTAACATTGTCTGTGGACCATATGGAATAGGAACGCTGGTGGTCAGTACTATCCATCATAATGATTAGGAATATATACATGCACCGTGCAGGGCTCTGTACATGTCTGTGACATATGGAATAGGAACGCTGGTGGTCAGGTTACTATCCAATCATAATGATTAGAATTATATACATGCACCGTGCAGGGCTCTGTACATTGTCTTGTGACCATATGGAATAGGAACGATGGTGGTCAGTTCATATCCAATCATAATGATTAGAATTATATACATGCACGTGCAAGGCTCTGTACATTGTCTGTGACATATGGAATAGGAACGCTGGTGGGTCAGTTACTATCCAATCATTAATGATTAGAATTATATTACATGCACCGTGCAGGGCTCTGTACATTGTCTGTGGACCATATGGAATGGAACGCTGGTGGTCGGTACTATCAATCATAATGATTAGAATTATATACATGCACCGTGCAGGGCTCTGTACATTGTCTGTGACCATATGGAATAGGAACGCTGGTGGTCAGGTTACTATCCAATCATAATGATTAGAATTATATTACATGCACCGTGCAGGGCTCTGTAAATTGTCTGGACCATATGGAATAGGAACGCTGGTGGTCGTTACTATCCAATCATAATGATTAGAATTATATACATGCACCGTGCAGGGCTCGTGTACATGTCTGTGACCATATGGAATAGGAGAACGCTGTGGTGCGGTCACTTACCAATCATAATGATTAGGAATTATATTACATGCACCGTGCAGGGCTCTGTACATTGTCTGTGACCATATGGAATAGGACCTGGTGGTCGGGTACTATCCAATCATAATGATTAGAATTATTACAATGCACCGCGCAGGGCTCTATACATTCTGTGACCATATGGAATAGGAACGCTGGTGGTCGTACTATCCAATCATAATGATTAGAATTATATTACATGCACCGCGCAGGGCTGTATACTTGTCTGGGACCATATGGAATAGGAACCGGTGGGGGTCGGATCCAATCAAATGATTAGAATTATTATTAAATGCACCGCGCAGGGCTCTTACATTGTCTGTGACCATATGGAATAGGAAACGCTGGTGGTCGGTTACTATCCAATCATAATGATTAGAATTATATTACATGCACCGTGCAGGGCTCTGTACATTGTCTGTGACCATATGGAATAGGAACGCTGGTGGTCAGTTACTATCCAATCATAATGATTAGAATTATATTACATGCACCGTGCAGGGCTCTGTACATTGTCTGTGACCATATGGAATAGGAACGGGTGGTCGGTTACTATCCAATCATAATGATTAGAATTATATACATGGCACCGTGCAGGGCTCTGTTAATGTCTGTGACCATATGGAATAGGAACGCTGGTGGTCAGTTACTATCCAATCATAATGATTAGAATTATATTACATGCACCGTGCAGGGCTCTGTACATTGTCTGTGACCATATGGAATAGGAACGCTGGTGGTCAGTACCCCATATAATGATTGAATTATATACATGCACGTGCAGGGCTCTGTACATTGTCGTGGACCATATGGAATAGGAACGCGGTGGTCCAGTTACTATCCAATCATAATGATTAGAATATATTACATGGCACCGGCAGGCTCTGTACATGTCTGTGACCATATGGAATAGGAACGCTGGTGGTCAGTTACTATCCAATCATAATGATTAGAATTATATTACATGCACCGTGCAGGGCTCTGTACATTGTCTGTGACCATATGGAATAGGAACGCTGGTGGTCAGGTACTATCCAATCATAATGATTAGAATTATATTACATGCACCGTGCAGGGGCTGTTACATTGTCGTGACCATATGGAATAGGACGCTGGTGGTCAGTGCACTACCAAATCATAAGATTAGAATTAGATTACATGCACCGTGCAGGGCTGTACATTGTCTGTGACCATATGGAATAGGAAGCGCTGGTGGTCGGTACTATCCAATCATAATGATTAGAATTATATTACATGGCACGCGCAGGGCCTGTACATGTCTGTGACCATATGGAATAGAACGCTGGTGGTCAGTTACTATCCATCATAATGATTAGAATTATATGACATGCACCGGCAGGGCTCTGTACATTGTCTGTGACCATATGGAATAGGAACGCTGGTGGTCAGTACTATCCAATCATAATGATTAGAATTATATTACATGCCGTGCAGGGCTTGTACATTGTCTGTGACCATATGGAATAGAACGCTGGTGGTCGGTTACTATCCAACATAATGATTAGAATTATATTACATGCACCGTGCAGGGCTTTACATTGTCTGTGACCATATGGAATAGGAAGAGGGGTCAGGTTACTATCCAATCATAATGATTAGAATTTATTACATGACCGTGCAGGGCTCTGTACATTGTCTGTGACCATATGGAATAGAACGCTGGTGGTCGGTTACTATCCAATCATAATGATTAGAATTATATACATGCACTGGCAGGGCTCTGACATGTCTGTGACCATATGGAATAGGAACGCTGGTGGTCAGTTACTATCCAATCATAATGATTAGAATTATATTACATGGCACGTGCAGGGCTCTGTACATGTCGTGACCATATGGAATAGGAACGGGTGGTCAGTACTATCCAATCATTAATGATTAGAATTATATTTACATGCACCGTGCAGGGCTCTGTACATTGTCTGTGACATATAGGATAGGAACGCTGGTGGTCGTCTACTATCCAATCATAATGATTAGAATTATATTACATGCACCGTGCAGGGCTCGGTACATTGTCTGTGACCATATGGAATAGGAACGCTGGTGGTCGTACTATCCAATCATAATTGATTAGAATTATATTACATGCACCGGCAGGGCCTGTACATTGTCTGTGACCATATGGAATAGGAACGCTGGTGGTCAGTTACTATCCAATCATAATGATTAGAATTATATTACATGCACCGTGCAGGGCTCTGTACATTGTCTGTGACCATATGGAATAGGAACGCTGGTGGTCAGTCACTATCCAATCATAATGATTAGAATTATATTACATTGCACCGTGCAGGGCTCTGTACATTGTCTGTGACCATATGGAATAGGAACGCTGGTGGTCGGTTACTATCCAATCATAATGATTAGAATTATATTGCATGCACCGTGCAGGGCTCTGTACATTGTCTGTGACCATATGGAATAGGAACGCTGGTGGGGGTCAGTTACTATCCAATCATATGATTAGAATTATATTAGCATGCACCGGCAGGGCTCTGTACATGTCTGTGACCAATTGGAATAGGAACGCTGGTGGTCAGTTACATCCAATCATAATGATTAGAATTATATTACATGCACCCGTGCGGGCTCTGTACATGTGTCTGTGACCATATGGAATAGGAACGCTGGTGGTCAGTTACTATCCAATATAATGATTAGAATTATATTACATGCACCGTGCAGGGCTTGTACATTGTCTGTGACATATGGAATAGGAACGCTGGTGGCCAGTACTATCCAATCATAATGATTAGAATTATATTACATGCACCGTGCAGGGCTCTGTACATTGTCTGTGACATATGGAATAGGAAGTGGTGGTCAGTACATCCAATCATAATGATTAGAATTATATACAATGCCAACCGTGCAGGGCTCTGTACATTGTCTGTGACCATATGGAATAGGAACGTTGGTGGTCAGTTCACTATCCAATCATAATGATTAGAATTATATCATGCACCGTGCAGGGCTCTGTACATTGTCTGTGACCATATGGAATAGGAACGCTGGTGGTCGTTCACTATCCCAATCATAATGATTAGAATTATATTACAGCACCGTGCAGGGCTCTGTACATTGTCTGTGACCATATGGAATGGAACGCTGGTGGTCGTTACTATCCAATCATAATGATTAGAATTATATTACATGCACCGTCGCAGGGCTCTGTACATTGTTGTGACCATATGGAATAGGAACGCTGGTGGTCAGTACTATCCAATATAATGATTAGAATTATATTACATGACCGTGCAGGGCTGTTACATGTCTGTGACCATGGAATAGACGCTGGTGGTCAGTTACTATCCAATCATAATGATTAGAATTATATTGCTGCAACTGCAGGGCTCTGTACATTGTCTGTGACCATATGAATAGGAACGCTGGGTGTCGGTCACTACCAATCATAATGATTAGAATTATATTACATGCACCGTGCAGGGCTCTGTTACATTGTCTGTGGACCATAGGAATAGGAAACGCTGGGTGGTCGTACTATCCAATCATAATGATTAGAATTATATACATGCAACGGCGGGCTATGTACATTGTCTGTGACCATATGGAATAGGAACGCTGGTGGTCAGTTACTATCCAATCATAATGATTAGAATTTATATGATGCACCGGCAGGGCTCTGTACATTGTCTGTGACCATATGGAATAGGAACGCTGGTGGGTCAGTTACTATCCATCATAATGATTAGAATTATATTACATGCCCCGTGCAGGGCTCTGTTACATTGTCTGTGACCATATGGAATAGGAACGGCTGGTGGTCAGTACTATCCAAATCATAATGATTTAGAATTATTTACATGCACCGTGCAGGGCTCTGTAAATTGTCTGTGACCATATGGAAAGGAACGTGGTGGTCAGTCACTATCCAATCATAATGATTAGAATTATATTACATGCACCGTGCAGGGCTCTGTACATGTCTGTGACCATAGGAATAGGAACGCTGGTGGATCGGTTACTATCCAATCATAATGATTAGAATTATATTACATGCACCAACAGGGCTCTGTACATTGTCTGTGACCATATGGAATAGGAACGCTGGTGGTCAGTTCACTATCCAATCATAATGATTAGAATTATATTACATGCACCGCGCAGGGCTTGTACATTGTCTGTGACCATATGGAAGGAACGCTGGTGGTCAGTTTCACTATCCAATCATAATGATTAGAATTATTTATTCATGCACCGTGCAGGGCTCTGTACATTGTCTGTGACCATATGGATAGGAACGCTGGTGGTCGGTCACTACCCAATCATAATGATTAGAATTATATTACATGCCCGTGCAGGGCTCTGTACATTTCTGTGACCATATGGAATAGGAACGCTGGTGGTCAGTACTATCCAATCATAATGATTAGAATATATTACATGCACCGTGCAGGGCTCTGTACTTGTCTGTGACCATATGGAATAGGAAGCGTGGTGGTCAGTTACTATCCAGTAATGATTAGAATTATATTAAATGCACCGCGCAGGGCTCTGTACATTGTCTGTGACCATATGGAATAGGAACGCTGGTGGTCCGTTCACATCAATCATAATGATTAGAGAATTATATTACATGCCACCGGCAGGGCTCTGTACATTGTCTGTGACCATATGGAAAGGAACGCTGGTGGCAGTTACTATCCAATCATAATGATTAGAATTATATTACATGCCACCTGCAGGGCTCGTACATTGTCTGTGACCATATGGAATAGGAAACGTGGTGGTCGGGTCTACTATCCAATCATAATGATTAGAATTATATTAAAGCACCGTGCAGGGCTCTGTACATTGTCTGTGACCATATGGAATAGGAACGCTGGTGGTCAGTTTACTATCCAATCATAATGATTAGAATTATATTATGCACCGGCAGGGCTCTGTACATTGTCGTTGACATATGGAATAGGAACGCTGGTGGTCGTCACATCCAATCATAATGATTAGAATTATATTACATGCACCGTGCAGGGCTCGTACATGTCTGTGACCATATGGAATAGGAACGCTGGTGGTCGGTCACTATCCAATCATAATGATTAGAATTATATTAAATGCACCGTGCAGGGCTCTGTACATTGTCTGTGACCATATGGAATAGGTAACGTGGTGGTCGGTACTATCCAATCATAATGATTAGAATTATATTACATGCCACCGGCAGGGCTCTGTACATTCTGTGACCATATGGAATAGGAACGCTGGTGGTCGGTCACTATCCAATCATAATGATTAGAATTATATTACATGCACCAGCCAGGGCTTGTACATTGTCTGTGACCATATGGAATAGGAACGCTGGTGGTCGGTCACTATCCAATCATAATGATTAGAATTATATTACATGCACCGTGCAGGCTTTGTACATTGTCTGTGACCATATGGAATAGGAACCTGGTGGTCGGTACTATCCAATCATAATGATTAGAATTATATTACATGCACCGTGCAGGGCTCTGTACATTGTCTGGACCATAGAATAGGAACGCTGGTGGTCGGTCACTTCCAATCATAATGATTAGGAATTAATTACATGCACCGTGCAGGGCTCTGTACATTGTCTGTGACCATATGGAATAGAGGAACGTGGTGGTCAGTTACTATCCAATCATAATGATTAGAATTATATTACATGCACCGGCGCAGGGCTCTGTACATTGTCTGTGACCATATGGAATAGGAAACCTGGTGGTCCGGTCACTATCCAATCATAATGGATTAGAATTATATACATGCACCGTGCAGGGCTCTGTATACATTGTCTGTGACCATATGGAATAGGAACCGTGGTGGCACAGTTACCAATCATAATGATTAGAATTATATTACATGCACCGGCAGGGCTCTATACATGTCTGTGACCATATGGAATAGGAACGCTGGTGGGCAGTCACTATCCAATCATAATGATTAGAAATTATATACATGCACGGCAGGGCTCTATACATTGTCTGTGACCATATGGAATAGGAACGCTGGTGGTCAGTCACTATCAATCATAATGATTAGAATTATATTACATGCACCGTGCAGGGCTCTGTACATTGTCGTGTGACCATATGGAATAGGAACGCTGGTGGTCGTCACATCCAATCATAATGATTAGAAATTATATTACAATGCACCGTGCAGGGCTCTGTACATGTCTGTGACCATATGGAATAGGAACGTGGTGTCGGTTCATATCCAATCATAATGATTAGAATTATATTACATGCACCGTGCAGGGGCTCTACATTGTCTGTGGACATATGGAATAGGAAGCTGGTGGTCGGTTACTATCCAATCATAATGATTAGAATTATATTACATGCACACGTGCAGGGCTCTGACATGTCTGTGACCATATGGAATAGGTACGCTGGGGTCGGTACTATCAATCATAATGATTAGAATATATTACATGCACACGCCAGGGCTCTGTACATTGTCTGTGACCATATGGAATAGGAACGCTGGTGGTCGGTTACTATCCAATCATAATGATTAGAATTATCTTACATGCACCGTGCAGGGCTCGTACATTGTCTGTGACCATATGGAATAGGAACGCTGGTGGTCGGTCACTACCCAATCATAATGATTAGAATTATATTACATGCACCGTGCAGGGCTCTGTACATTGTCTGTGACCATATGGAATAGGAACGCTGGTGGTCGGTTACTATCCAATCATAATGATTAGAATTATATACATGCACCGGCAGGGCTCTGTACATTGTCTGTGACCATATGGAATAGGAAACGTGGTGGTTCGGCACTATCCCAATCATAATGATTAGAATTATATTACATGCACCGTGCAGGGCTCTGTACATTGTCTGTGACCATATGGAATAGGAACGCTGGTGGTCGGTCACTACCCAATCATAATGATTAGAATTATATTACATGCACCGTGCAGGGTCTTTACATTGTCTGTGACCATATGGAATAGGAAAGCTGGTGGTCGGTCACTATCCATCATAATGATTAGAATTATATTACATGCACCGGCAGGGCTCTGTACATTGTCTGTGACCATATGGAATAGGAACGCTGGTGGTCGGTCACTACCCAATCATAATGATTGAATTATATTAATGCACCGTGCAGGGCTCTGTATACATTGTCTGTGAGCCATATGGAATAGGAAACGCTGGTGGTCGGTCACTACCAATCATAATGATTAGAATATATTACATGCACCGCTGCAGGGCTCTGTACATTGTCTGTGACCATATGGAATAGGAACGCTGGTGGTCGGGTTACTATCCAATCATAATGATTAGAATTATATTACATGACACGTGCAGGGCTCTGTACATTGTCTGTGACCATATGGAATAGGAACGCTGGGGGGTGGTACTACCCAATCATAATGATTAGAAATTATATCATGCACCGTTGCAGGGCTGTACATTGTCTGTGACATATGGAATAGGAACGCTGGTGGTCGTTCACTATCCAATCATAATGATTAGAATTATATTACATGCACCGTGCAGGGCTCTACATTGTCTGTGACCATATGGAATAGGAACGCTGGTGCAGTCAGTTACTATCCAATCTAATGATTTAGAATTATATTACATGCACCGTGCAGGGCTCTTACATTGTCTGTGACCATATGGAATAGGAACGCTGGGTGGTCGGTCTACTATCCAATCATAATGATTAGAATTAATTACATGCACGTGCAGGGCTCTGTAAATGTCTGTGACCATATGGAATAGGGAACGCTTGGTGGTCGGTCACTATCCAATCATAATGATTAGAATTATATTACATTGCACCGTGCAGGGCTCTATACATTGTCTGTGACCATATGGATATGGAACGCTGGTGGTCGGTTAATACCCAACATATGATTAGAATTATTACATGCACCGCGCAGGGCTCTGTACATTGTCTGTGACCATATGGATAGGGAACGGTGGTGGTCAGTCACTATCCAATCATAATGATTAGAATATTTACATGCACCGTGCAGGGCCTATACATTGTCTGTGACCATATGGAATAGGAACGCTGGTGGTCGGGTCACTACCCAATCATAATGATTAGAATTATATTACATTGGAACCGTGCAGGGCTCTGTACATTGTCTGTGACCATATGGAATAGGAACGCTGGTGGTTGTTCACTATCCAATCATAATGATTAGAATTATATTACATGCACCGTGCAGGGCTCTGTACATTGTCTGTGACTATATGGAATAGGAACGCTGGTGGTCGGTTACTACCCAATCAAAATGATTAGAATTATATTACATGCACCGCGCAGGGCTCTGTACATTGTCTGTGACCATATGGAATTGGAACGCTGGTGGTCGTCACTATCCAATCTAATGATTAGAATTAATTACATGCACCGGCAGGGCTGTACATTGTCTGTGACCATATGGAATAGGAAGCTGGGTCAGTCACTATCCAATCATAATGATTAGAATTATATACATGCACCGGCAGGGCCTGTACATTGTCTGTGACCATAGGAATAGGAACTGGTGGTCGGTCACTATCCAATCATAATGATTAGAATTATTATACATGCACGAGCAGGGCTCTGTACATTGTCTGTGACCATATGGAATAGGAACGTGGTGGTCGGTCACTACCCAATCATAATGATTAGAATTATATTACATGCACCGGCAGGGCTCTGTACATTGTCTGTGACCATATGGAATAGGAACGCTGGTGGTAGTTACTATCCAATCATAATGATTAGATTATATTACAGCACCGCGGGCTCTGTACATTGTCTGTGACCATAGGAATAGGAACGCTGGTGGTCGTCACTATCCCAATCATAATGATTAGAATTATATTACATGCACCGTGCAGGGCTCTGTACATTGTCTGTGACCATATGGAATAGGAACGCTGGTGGCGGTACATTCCAATCATAATGATTAGAATTATATTACATGCACCGTGCAGGGCTCTTATTGTCTGTGACCATATGGAATAGGAACGCGTGGTGGTCGTTACTACAATCATAATGATTAGAATTATATTACATGCACGTGCAGGGCTCTGTACATTGTCTGTGACCATATGGAATAGAACGCTGGGTGTCGTCACTATCCAATCATAATGATTAGAATATATTACATGCACCCAGCAGGGCTCTGTTACATTGTCTGTGACCATATGGAATAGGAACGCTGGTGGTCGGTCACTATCCAATATAATGATTAGAATTATATTACATGCACCGCAGGGCTCTGTACATGTCTGTGACCATATGGAATAGGAACGCTGGTGGTCGTACTATCCAATCATAATGATTAGAATTATATTACATGCACCGTGCAGGGCTCTGTACATTGTCTGTGACCATATGGAATAGGACGCTGGTGGTCGTTACTATCCAATCATAATGATTAGAATTATATTACATGCACCGTGCAGGGCTCTGTACATTGTCTGTGACCATATGGAATGGAACGTGGTGGTCGGTCACTAACCAATCATAATGATTAGAATTATATTACATGCACACAGCAGGCTCTGTACATTGTCTGTGACCATATGGAATAGGAACGCTGGTGGTCGTTACTATCCAATCATAATGATAGAATTATATTACATGCACCGTGCAGGGCTCTGTACATTGTCTGTGACCAATGGAATAGGAAAGCTGGTGGTCAGTTACTATCCAATCATAATGATTAGAATTATATTACATGCACCGTGCAGGGCTCTGTACATGTCTGTGACCATATGGAATAGGAACGCTGGTGGTCGGTTACTATCCAATCATAATGATTAGAATTATATTACATGCACCGTGCAGGGCTCTGTACATTGTCTGTGACCATATGGAATGGAACGTGGTGGTGTCGGTCCACTACCCATCATAATGATTAGATAATTATATTACATGCACCGTGCAGGGCTCTGTACATTGTCTGTGACCATAGGAATAGGACACTGGTGGTGCGGTCACTATCCAATCATAATGATTAGAAATAATTACATGCACCGTGCAGGGCTCTTACATTGTCTGTGGACCATATGGAATAGGAGGAACGCTGGTGTCGGTCACATCCAATCATAATGTATTAGAATTATATACATGCACCGCGCAGGGCTCTACATTGTCTGTGACCATATGGAATAGGAACGCTGGTGGTCAGTCACTATCCAATCAAATGATTAGAATTATATTACATGCACCGCGCAGGGCTCTGATACATTGTCTGTGACCATATGGAATAGGAACGCTGGTGGTCGTCACTATCCATCATAATGATTAGAATATATTACAGCACCGTGCAGGGCTCTGTACATTGTCTGTGACCATATGGAATAGGAACGCTGGTGGTCAGTTACTATCCATCAATGATTAGAATTATTTACATGGCACCGTGCAGGGCTCTGTACATTGTCTGTGACCATATGGAATAGGAAACGCTGGGGGTCGGTTACTATCCAATCATAATGATTAGAATATTATTACATGCACCGTGCAGGGCTCTACATTGTCTGTGACCATATGGAATAGGAACGCTGGTGGTCAGGTTACTATCCAATCATAATGATTAGAATTATATTACATGCACCGTGAGGGCTCTTACATTGTCTGTGACATATGGAATAGGTACGCTGGTGGTCAGTTACTATCCAATCATAATGATTAGAATTATATACATGCACCGTGCAGGGCTCGTACATTGTCTGTGACCATAGGAATAGGAACGCTGGTGGTCGGTTACTATCCAATCATAATGATTAGAATTAATTACATGCACCGTGCAGGGCTCTGTACATGTCTGTGACCATATGGAATAGGAACTGGTGGTCGTCACTATCCAATCATAATGATTAGAATTATATTACATGCACCGTGCAGGGCTCTGTACATTGTCTGTGACCATATGGAATAGGGAACGCTGGTGGTCGGTCAATACCAATCATAATGATTAGAATTATATTACATGCACCCGCAGGGCTCTGTACATTGTCTGTGACCATATGGAATAGGAACGCTGGTGGTCAGTCATATCCAATCATAATGATTAGAATTATATTACATGCACGTGCAGGGGCTTGTACATTGTCTGTGACCATATGAATAGGAACGTGGTGGTCGGTCACTACCATCATAATGATTAGAATTATATTACATGCACCGTGCAGGGCTCTGTACATTGTCTGTGACCATAGGAATAGGACGCAGGTGGTCAGTTACTATCCAATCATAATGATTAGAATTATATACATGCACTGGCAGGGCTCTGTACATGTCTGTGACCATATGGAATAGGAACGCTGGTGGTCGGTCACTACCCCATCGATAATGATTAGAATTATATTACATGCACCGTGCAGGGCTCTGTACATTGTCTGTGACATATGGAATAGGAACGCTGTGCGAGCACTACCCAATCATAATGATTAGAATTATATTACATGCACCGCGCAGGGCTCTGTACATTGTCTGTGACCATATGGAATAGGAACGCTGGTGGTTGTTCACTATCCAATCATAATGATTAGACTTGTTGAGAGAGATGGGGGTGCGTTATCCACTATATAATCACTGTTCAGCTATGTCATTAGTTTATAATTGATCCCTATCTATGGTCATAATCATCATTAATACATGTGTAGGAGATAATAAACCCTGGTGCCGTCATATAGCCATGAAAACCCTTGGGGGCTTGTATATCCTTATATTTTATCAATAAGGGTATATTTTAGACAAACTCTATACACAAAGTTTTGTCCTGACACTATTGTGGACAATAAAACAAAAACAATAGAAATACTACATTAAAGGGGAAATACATTTAACTTGTTTTTTTCTCTTTTTTAATTTCTCATTTAATTTCCAGCTACCCCTCTCCAGGGTCATCTTCCTGTTTGACCTCTGCTGTGATGTCACAGAAGGTCATGGAGGGTTAAGATGAGAGGGTGCAACAAGAATTAGACCATTTTAAATTTAAGTTACAAAGACCTAAATCAATTCTCAGTACTGCTTTTCCAGACGGCTGATCAAGGACCCAGATAAATAGTTGACACATGCAGTACCAATAGTTTTCATCAGTTCAGTACAGGGAGACTGATTATCACTTGCTCCTAACGTTAGTACCTGTTATTGAAAGATAACAGGACTAGGGACACTTGCCTCCGACATCTCAAAGATTATAGATTCGGGGGGAAATACCCTTTAGGGTTTACTGGTCTTCAGGCTAAAAACTTTAAACTAGTATTTGGGTTACACATCAACTGAGCCTATGAGTTAAAATTCCTAGAGAGGAACGCTGGTGGTCGGTTACTATCCAATCATAATGATTAGAATTATATTACTGCCCACCGCAGGGCTCTGTACATTGTCTGTGACCATATGGAATAGGAAAAACTGGTGGTCGGTTACTATCCAATCATAATGATTAGAATTATATTACATGCACCGTGCAGGGCTCTGTACATTGTCTGTGACCATATGGAATAGGAACGTGGTGGTCGTTACATACCAATCATAATGATAGAATTATATTACATGCACCTGCAGGGCTCTGTACCTTGTCCTGTGACCATATGGAATAGGAAAGCTGGTGGTCAGTTACTATCCAATCATAATGATTAGAATTATATTACATGCCCCACGCAGGGCTCTGTACATTGTCTGTGACCATATGGAATTGGAACGCTGGTGGTCGGTTACTATTCAATCATAATGATTAGAATTATATTACATGCACCGCGCAGGGCTCTGTACATTGTCTGTGACCATATGGAATAGGAACGCTGGTGGTCAGTTACTATCCAATCATAATGATTAGAATTATTTTACATGCACCGTGCAGGGCTCTGTACATTGTCTGGGACATGGAATAGAAAACGCTGGTGGTCAGTACTATCCAATCAATGATTAGAATTATATTACATGCACCGTGCAGGGCTCTGTACATTGTCTGTGACCAATGGAATAGGAACGCTGGTGGTCGGTCACTATCCAATTCATAATGATTAGAATTATATACATGCACCGTGCAGGGCTCTGTACATGTCTGTGACCATATAGATAGGAACACTGGTGGTCGGTCACTATCCAATCATAATGATTAGAATTATATTACATGCAACCGTGCAGGGCTCTGTCATTGTCTGTGACCATATGGAATGGAACGCTGGTGGTCGGTCATTACCAATCATAAGATTAGATTATATTACATGCACCGTGCAGGGCTTGTACATTGTCTGTGACCATATGGAATAGGACGCTGGTGTGGTCATTACTCCAATCATAATGATTAGAATTATATTACATGCACGTGCAGGGCTCTGTACATTGTCCTGTGACCATATGGAATAGGAACGCTGGTGGACAGTTACTATCCAATCATAATGATTAGAAGTATTACAATTGCACCGTGCAGGGCTCCTGTACTTGTCTGTGACCATATGGAATAGAACGCTGGGGAAGTTACTACAATCATAATGATTGAATTATATTACATGCACCGTGGGGCTCTGTACATTGTCTGGACCATATGGAATAGGAACGCTGGTGGTCAGTACTATCCAATATATGATTAGAATTATATTCAATGCACCGTGCAGGGCTCTGTACATTGTCTGTGACCATATGGAAAGGAAAACGACCTGGTGGTCAGTACTATCCAATCATAATGATTTAGAATTATATACATGCACCGTGCAGGGCTCTGTACATTGTCTGTGACCATTGGAATAGGAACGCTGGTGGACGGGTTACTATCCAATCATAATGATTAGACATTTATTACATGCACCGGGCAGGGTGTAACATGTCTGTGACCATATGGAATGGAACGCTGGTGGTCAGTACATATCCAATCATAATGATTAGAATTAATTACATGCACCGTGCAGGGCTCTGTACATTGTCTGTGACCATATGGAATGGAACGTGGTGTCGGTTACTATCAATCATAATGATTTAGAATTATATTACATGCACCGGCAGGGCTGTTACATTGTCTGTGACCATATGGAATAGGAACGTGGTGGCAGTACTATCCAATCATAATGATTAGAATTATATTACATGCACCGTGCAGGGCTCTGTACATTGTCTGGACCATATGGAATAGGAAACGCTTGGTGGGTCAGTATAACAATCATATGATTAGAATATATTACATGCACCGGCAGGGCTCTGTAACATTGCTGTGACCATATGGAATTGGAACGCTGGTGGTCGGTTACTATCCAATCATAATGATTAGAAGATATCATAACGTGCCAGGGCTCTGTACATGTCTGTGACCATATGGAATAGAACTGGGTGGCAGTTACTATCCAATCAATATGATTGAATTATTATACATGCACCGTGCAGGGCTCTGTACATTGTCTGTCTGACCATATGGAATAGCAACGCTGGTGGTCAGTTACTATCTCAATTATATGAATTAGGAATTATTTACATGCACCGTGCAGGGCCTGTACATTGTCTGTGACCCATTATGAAATAGGAACACTGGTGGTCGAGTTGATCCAAATCATAATGATTAGAATTATATTACATGCCCGTGCAGGGCTCTGTACATTGTCTGGTGACCATATAGAATAGGAACCTGGTGGTCATACTATCCAATCATAATGATTAGAATTATATTACATGCACCGTGCAGGGCTCGTACATTGTTGTGACCATATGGAATTAGGAACGCTGGTGGTCATTACTATCCAATCATAATGATTAGAATTATATTACATGCACCGTGCAGGGCTTGTACATTGTCTGGACCATATGAATAGAACGCTGTGGTGCGGTTACTATCAATCATAATGATTAGAATTAGAACATGCACCAGTGCAGGGCTCTGTACATTGTCTGTGACCATATGGAATAGGAACGCTGGTGGACAGTACTATCCAATTCATAATGATTAGTAAATATATACATGCACCGTGCAGGGCTCTGTACATTTGTCTGTGACCATATGGAATAGGGAACGCTGGTGGTCAGTTACTATCCAATCATAATGATAGAATTATTATTACATGCACCGTGCAGGGCTTGTACATTGTCTGTGGACCATATGGAATAGGAAACCTGGTGGTCAGTTACTACCAATCATAATGATTAGAATTATATTAATGCACACGTGCAGGGCTCTGTACATGTCTGTGACCATATGGAATAGGAACATGGTGGTCAGTTACTATCCAATCATAATGATTAGAAATTATATACATGCACCGTGCAGGGCTCTGTACATTGTCTGTGACCATATGGAATAGGAACGGTGGTCAATTACATCCAATCATAATGATTAGAATTATATTACAGCACCGTGCAGGGCTCTGTACTTGTCTGTGACCATATGGATAGGAACGCCGGTGGTCAATTACTATCCAATCATAAGATTAGAATTTATTACATGCACGTGCAGGGCTCTGTACATTGTCTGGACCAATAGAATAGGAACGCTGGTGGTCAGTACTATCCAATCATAATGATTAGAATTATATTACATGCACCAGTCAGGGCTCTGTTACATTGTCTGTGACCATATGGAATAGGAACCTGGTGGTCGGTTCACTATCCCAATCTAATGATTAGAAATTATATACATGCACCGTGCAGGGCTCTGTACATTGTCTGTGACCCTATGAATAGGACGCTGGTGGTCGTACTATCCAATCATAATGATTAGAATTATATTACATGGCACCGGCAGGGCTCTGTACATTGTCTGTGACCATATGGAATAGGACGCTGGTGGTCGGTACTATCCCAATCATAATGATTAGAATAATTACATGCACCGGCAGGGCTCTGTACATTGTCTGTGACATATGGAATACGAACGCTGGTGGTCGGTCACTATCCCAATCATAATGATTAGAATTATATTACTGCACCCTGCAGGGCTCTGTACATTGTCTGTGACCATATGGAATAGGAACGCTGGTGGTGTTACTATCCAATCATAATGATTAGAATTATTACATGCACCGTGCAGGGCTCTGTACTTGTCTGACCAATGGAATAGGAAACGCTGGTGGTCAGTGTACTTCCATCATAATGATTAGAATTATATTACAGCCACGTGCAGGGCTCTGTACATTGTCTGTGACCATTGAATAGGAACGTGGTGGTCAGTTACTATCCAATCATAATGATTAGAATTATATTACATGCACCGTGCAGGCTCTTGTACAGTCTGTGCCATATGGAATAGGAACGCTGGTGGTCGGTCACTATCCAATCATAATGATTAGAATTATATTACATGCACCGGCAGGGCTGCTGTAATTGTCTGTGACCATATGATGAACGCTGGTGGTCCGTTACTACAATCATAATGATTAGAATTATATTACATGACCGTGCAGGGCTCTGTACATTGTCTGTGACCATATGGAATAGGAACGCTGGTGGGCGTACTATTCAATCATAATGATTAGAATTATATTACATGCACCGTGCCGGGCTCGTGGACATTGGTCTGTGACCATATGGAATAGGAACGCTGGTGGTCATGGTCACGATCCCAATCATAATGATTAGAATTATATACATGCACCGTGCAGGGCTCTGTACCTTGTCTGGACCATATGGCAATGGAGAACCTGGTGGTCGTACTAGCCAATCATAATGATTAGAATTATATACATGCACCGCGGGCTCTGTACCTTGTCTTGTGACCATATGGAATTAGGAACGCTGGTGGTCAGTTTACTATCCAAATCATATGATAGAATTATATTACATGCACCGTGCAGGGCTCTGTACATTGTCTGTGACCATATGGAATAGGAACGCTGGTGGTCAGTTCACTATCCAATCATAATGATTAGAATTATATTACATGCACCTGCAGGCGCTCGTACATTGTCTGGACCATATGGAATAGGAACGATGGTGGGTCAGTCACTATCCAATTCATGATGATCTAGAATTATATTACATGGCACCGTGCAGGGCTCTGTAAATTGTCTGTGACCATATGGAATAGGAACGTGGTGGTCGGTTTATATCCAATCATAATGATTAGAATTATATTACATGCACCGTGCAGGGCTCTGTACATTGTCTGTGACCATATGAATAGGAACGCTGGTGGTCAGTTACTATCCAATCATAATGATTAGAATTATATCATGCACACGTGCAGGGCTCTGTACATTGTCTGTGACCATATGGAATAGGGAACGCTGGTGGTCAGTTCACTATCCAATCATAATGATTAGAATTATATTCATGCACCGTGCAGGGCTCGTGACATTGTCTGTGACCATATGGAATAGGAAACGCTGGTGGTCAGTCACATCCAATCATAATGATTAGAATTATATTACATGCACCGCGCAGGAGCTTGTACATTGTCTGTGACCATATGGAATAGGAACGTGGGAGTCAGTTACTATCAATCATAATGAGTCGAATTATATTACATGCACCGCTTCAGGGCTCTGTACATTGTCTGGACCATAGGAATAGGGAACGTGGGGTCAGTTACTATCCAATCATTAATGATTAGAATTTATTACATGCACCGTGCAGGCTCTATACATTGTCTGTGACCATATGGAATAGGAACGTGGTGGTCAGTCACTATCCAATCAATAATGATTAGAATTAGATTCCATGACCGTGCAGGGCTCTGTACAGTGTCTGTGACCATATGGAATAGGAACGCTGGTGGTCAGTTCACTATCCAATCATAATGATTAGAATTATAACATGCACCAGTGCAGGGCTCTGTACATTGTCTGTGACCATATGGTAATAGGAACGCTGGTGGTCGGTCACTATCCAATCATAATGATTTTAGAATTATATACATGCACCGTGCAGGGTCTCTTACATTGTCTGTGACCATATGGAATAGGAACGCTGTGGTGGTAGTTACTATCCAATCATAATGATTAGAATTATACATGCACCGTGCAGGGCTCTGTACATTGTCTGTGACCATATGAATAGGGAACGATGGTGGTCGGTTTACTATCCAATCATAATGATTAGAATTATATTACATGCACCGTGCGGCTCTGTACATTGGTCTGTGACCATATGGAATAGGAACGCTGGTGGTCGGTTACTATCCAATCATTATGATTAGAATTATATTACATGCACCGTGCAGGGCTCTATACATTGTCTGTGACCATATGGAATAGGAACGTGGTGGTCAGGTTATATCCAATCATATGATTAGAATTTTATATTTACATGCACCGTGCAGGCCTTTACATTGTCTGTGACATATGGAATAGGAACCCGTGGTGGTCAGTCTACATCAATCATAATGATTGAATTATATTACATGCACCGTGCAGGGGCTTAACATTGTCTGTGAACCATATGGAATAGGAACGCTGGTGGTGGTCACTATCAATTCATAATGATTAGTAGATTATATTACATGCACACACAGGGCTCTGAACATGTCTGTGACCATATGGAATAGGAACGCTGGTGGTCGGTTACTATACATCATAATGATTAGATTATATTACATGCAGCGTGCAGGGCTTATACATTGTCTGTGACCATATGGAATAGGAAAGCTGGTGTCGGTACTATCCAATCATAATGATTAGAATTATATTACATGCACGTGCAGGGGCTCTGTACATTGTCTGTGACCATATGGATAGGAACGCTGTGGTGTCAGTTACTATCCAATCATAATGATTAGTGAATATATTACATGGCACCGTGCAGGGATCTGTACATTGTTCTGACCATATGGAATAGGAACGCTGGTGGTCGGTTAATATCCAATCATAATGATTAGAATTATATTACATGCACCGTGCAGGGCTCTGTACATTGTCTGTGACCATATGGAATAGGAACGCTGGTGGTCAGTATATCAAATCCATTAATGATTAGAATTATATTACATGCACCGTTGCGGGCTCTGTACATTGTCTGTGACCATAGGGAATAGGAACGCTGGGGTGGTCAGTCATATCCATCATAATGATTAGAATTATAGTACATGCACCGTGCAGGGCTTTGTACATTGTCTGTGACCATAGGGAAATAGGAACGCTGGTGGTCAGGTCACTATCCCAATCATAAATGATTAGAAATTATATACATGCACCTGCAGGGCTCGTACATTGTCTGGACCCATTGGAATAGGAACGCGGGTGGTCAGATATCCAATCATAATGATTAGAATTATATTACATGGCACCGTGCAGGGCTCTATACATTGTCTGTGACCATATGGAATAGGAACGCTGGTGGTCGGTCACTATCCAATCATAATGATTAGAATTATATACATCACCGCGCAGGGTTCTATACATTGTCGTGAACATAGGAATAGGAACGCTGGGGTCGGTTACTATCCATCTATGATTAGAATTATAATTCATGCCACCGCAAGGCTCTGTACATTGTTGTGACCATATGGAATAGGAACGCTGGTTGGTCAGTTACTATCCAATCATAATGATTAGAATTATATTACATGCACGTGCAGGGCTCTTTGTTACATTGTCTGGACCATAGTGGAATTAGGACGCTGTGGTCAGTCACTATCAATCATAATGATTAGAATTATATTACATGCACCGTGCAGGGCTCTGTACATGTCGAGACCATATGGAATAGGAACGCTGGTGTGGTCGTCTATCCAATCATAAGATTGATGAGAATTGATATTACAATGTGCACCGATCGCAGGGCTCGTACATTGGTAGTGGACATTTGGAATAGGAACGTGGGTCAGAGTTACTATCCAGACATAATGAATTAGAATTATATTACATGCACGTGCAGGGCTCTTAATTGTGTGTGACCTATGGAATAGGTAATCGTGGTGGTCGGTCACTATCAATTAATTGATTAGAATTATATTTACATGAACGTGAGGGCTCTATAATTGTCTGTGACCCTATGGATAGGAACGTGGTGGTCGGTCACTATCCAATCAGTAATGATTAGAATTATATTTACATTGCCACGGCAGGGCTTATCATTGTCTGTGACACATAGGAATAGGGAACGCTGGTGGTCGGTTTACTATTCCATCATAATGATTAGAATTATATTTACATGCATCGTGCAGGGCTGTAACATTGTCGTGACCATTATGGAAATAGGAACGCTGGTGGTCAGGTACTATCCATATTCATAATGATAGAATTATGATTGACGCAACGTGCAGGGCTCGTGTACATTGTCTGTGACCATATGGAATAGGAACGGCTGGTGGTCAGTTACTACCAATCTAATGATTTAGAATTATATCCATGCACCGTGCAGGGCTCTGTACATTGTCTGCGACCATATGAGAATAGGAAGCATGGTGGTCAGTACTATCCAATCATAATGATTAGAATTATATTACATGCACCGTGCAGGGCTCTGTACATTGTCTGTGACCATATGGAATAGGTAGCGCTGGTGGTCAGGTCACTACCAATCATAATGATTTAGATATATATTACATGCACCGCGCAGGGGCTCTGTACATTGTCTGTGACCATATGGAATAGGAACGCTGGTGGGCAGTCTACTATCCAATCATAATGATTAGAATTATATTCATGCCACCGGCAGGGCTTCTGTACATGTCTGTGACCATATGGAATAGGAACGCTGGTGGTCAGTTACTACCAATCATAATGACTTCGAATTATATTACATGCACCGGGCAGGGCTCTGTACATGTCTGTGACCCTAGGAATAGGAACGCTGGGGGTCAGTAATATCCATCATAATGATTAGAATTATATTACATGCACCGGCAGGGCTAGTACATTGTCTGTGACCATATGGAATAGGAACGCTGGTGGTCGGTTACTATCCAATCATAATGATTAGAATTATATACATGCACCGCGCAGGGCCTTTACATTGTCTGTGACCATATGGAATAGGAACGCTGGTGGTCGGTTACTATCCAGTCATAATGATTAGAATTATAGTACATGCACCGCACGGGCTCTGTACATTGTCTGTGACCATATGGAATAGGAACGCTGGTGGACGTTACTATCCAATCATAATGATTAGAATTATTACATGCACGTGCGCAGGGCTCTGTACATTGTCTGTGACCATATGGAATAGGACACGTGGTGGTCAGTTACTATCCAGTCATAATGATTAGAATTATATTACTGCACCGTGCCAGGGCTCTGTACATTAGTCTGTGACCATATGGAATAGAACGTGGTGGTCAGTCACTATCCAATCATAATGATTAGAATTATATTACATGCACGTGCAGGGCCTGTACATTGTCTGTGACCAAATGGAAGTAGGAGAACGGTGGTCAGTTACTACCACAATAATGATTGGAATATATTACATGCACCGTGCAGGGCTCTTTACATTGTCTGTGACCTATGGAATAGGAACCTGGTGGTCAGTCACTATCAATCATATGATTAGAATTATAGTACACTGCACCGTGCAGGGCTCTGTACATTGTCTGTGACCATATGGAATAGGAACGCTGGTGGTCGGTTACTATCCAATCATAATGATTAGAATTATATTGCAGCACCGTGCAGGGCTCTGTTACATGTCTGGGACCATATGGAATAGGAACGCGTGGTGGCGGTCACTATCCCAATCATAATGATTAGAAGTTATATTACATGCACCGGGCAGGCTCTGATTGTCGGACCATATGGAAAGGAACGCTGGTGGTCAGTTACTATCCAATCATAATGATTAGAATTCTATGCATGCACCCGTGCAGGGGCTCTGTACATTGTCTGTGACCATATGGAATAGGAACGCTGGTGGTTCAGTTAATCCAATCATAATGATTAGAATTATGATTGCATGCACGCGCAGGGCTCTGTACATGTCTGTGACCATATGGAATCAGGTACGGCTGGTGGTCAGTTACTATCCAATCATAATGATTAGAATTATATTACATGCACACGCGCAGGGCTCTGTACATTGTTGTGACCATAGGAATGGAACGCTGGTGGTCAGTACTATCCATCTAAGATTAGAATTATATAATGCACCGCGCAGGGCTATGTACATGTCTGTGACATATGGATAGGAACGCTGGTGGTCAGTTACTACCAATCATAATGATTAGAATTATATCATGCACCGTGCAGGGCTCTGTACATTGTCTTGTGACCATATGGAAAGGAAATGGTGGTCAGTACTATCCATCATTAAGATTAGAATTATATGACATGCACGTGCAGGGCTCTGTACATGTTTCTGTGACATATGGAATAGGAACGCTGGTGGGTCAGTTACTATCCAAGTCATAATGATTAGAATTATATTACATGCACCGTGCAGGGCTCTGTACATTGTTGTGACATATGGAATGGGAACGCTGGTGGTCGGTAATATCCAATCATAATGATTAGAATTATATACATGCACGGCAGGGCTCTTACATTGTCTGTGACCATATGGAATAGGAACGCTGGTGGTCGGTTACTATCCAATCATAATGATAGGAATTATATTACATGCACGTGCAGGGCTCTGTAATTGTCTGTGACCATATGAATAGGAACGCTGGTTGGTCGTTAACTATCCAATCATAATGATTAGATTATATACATGCACGGCAGGGCTCTGTACAAGTCTGTGACCATATGGAATAGGGAACGCTGTGGTCGGTTCACTTACCAATCATAATGATTAGGAATATATTACATGCACCGTGCGGGCTCTGACTTGTCTGTGACCATAGGAATAGGTACATGGTGGCGGTCACTATCCAATCAAATGATTAGAATTATATTACATGCACGTGCAGGGCTCTATACATTCGTGACCATATGAATAGGACGCTGGTGGTCGGTCACTATCCAATCTAATGATTAGAATTATATTACATGCACGGCAGGGCTTGATACATTGTCTGGACCCTATGGAAATAGGAACCTGGTGGGGTCGCACTCCCAATCATAATGATTAGAATTATTATTACATGCACCGCGCAGGGCTCTATACATTGTCTGTGACCATATGGAATAGGAACGCTGGTGGTTCGTTACTATCCAATCATAACTGATTAGAATTATATTACTGCACGTGCAGGGCTCTGACATGTCTGTGACCATATGGAATAGGAACGCTGGTGGTCAGTTATATCCAATCATAATGATTAGAATTATATTACATCCACGTGCAGGGATCTGTACATTGTCTGTGACATATGAATAGGAACGCTGGTGGTCGGTTACTATCCAATCATAATGATTAGAATTATATCATAGGACCGTGCAGGGCTCTGTACATGTCTGTGACCATATGGAATAGGAACGCTGGTGGTCAGTTACTATCCAATCATAATGATTAGAATTATATTACATGCACCGTGCAGGGCTCTGTACATTGTCTGTGACCATATGGAATAGGAACGCGGTGGTCAGTACCCATATAATGATTAGAATTATATCACATGCACCGGCAGGGCCTCGTACATTGTCGTGGACCATATAGAATAGAGAACGCACGGTGGTCAGTTACTATCCAATCATAATGATTAGAATTATATTAATGCACCGCGCAGGGCTCTGTACATGTCTGTGACCATATGGAATAGGAACGCTGGTGGTCAGTTCTATCCAATATAATGATTAGAATTATATACATGCACCGTGGCAGGGCTCTGTACATTGTCTGTGACCATATGGAATAGGAAACGCTGGTGGTCAGTACTATCCAATCATAATGATTAGAATTATATTACATGCACCGTGCAGGGGCGTGTACATTGTCTGTGACCATATGGAATAGGAGCGTGGTGGTCGGTCACTACCAATCATAGAAGAATATAATGCACCGTGCAGGGCTGTGACATTGTTGACCATATGGAATAGGAGCGCTGGTGGTCGGTCACTACCAATCAATGATTAGAATTATATTACATGCACCGCGCAGGGCTCTGTACATGTCTGGTGACCATATGGAATAGGAACGCTGGTGGTCAGTTATATCCATCATAATGATAGAATTATATACATGCACCGCGCAGGGCTCTGTACATTGTCTGTGACCATATGGAATAGGAACGCTGGTGGTCAGTTACTATCCAATCATAATGATTAGAATATATTACATGCACGTGCAGGGCTCTGTACATTGTCTGTGGACCATATGGAATAGGAACGCTGGTGGCGGTTACTATCCAATCATAATGATTAGAATTATATACATGCACCTGCAGGGCTCTATACATGTCTGTGACCATATGGAATAGGAACGGGTGGTCGGTTACTATCCAATCTAATGATTAGAATTATATACATGCACCGTGCAGGGCTCTGTACATTGTCTGTGACCATATGGAATAGGAACGCTGGTGGTCGGTTACTATCCAATCATAATGATTAGAATTATATTACATGCACTGCGCAGGGCTCTGTACATTGTCTGTGACCATATGGAATAGGAACGCTGGTGGTCAGTTACTATCCATCATAATGATTAGAATTATATACATGCACGTGCAGGGCTCTGTACATGTCTGTGGACCATATGGAATAGGATACGCTGGTGGTCAGTACTATCCATCATTAATGATTAGAATTATATTTACATGCACCGTGCAGGGCTCTGTACATTGTCTGTGACCAATGGAAAGAGAACGCTGGTGGTCAGTTACTATCCAATCATAATGATTAGAATTATATTACATGCACCGTGCAGGGCTCTGGTACATTGTCTGTGACCATATGGAATAGGAAGTGGTGGTCAGTCACTATCCAATCCTAATGATTAGAATTATATTACATGCACCGTGCAGGGCTCTGTACATTGTCTGTGACCATATGGAATAGGAACGCTGGTGGTCAGGACTAATCCAATCATAATGATTAGGAATATATTACATGCACCGTGCAGGGCTCTGTACATTGTCTGTGACCATATGGAATAGGAACGCTGGTGGTCAGTTACTATCCAATATAATGGTAGAATATATTACATGCACGTGCAGGGCTCTGTACATTGTCTGGGACCATATGGAATAGGAACGCTGGTGGTCGGTTACTATCCAATCATAATGGAGTAGAATTATATTGCATGCACCGTGCAGGGCTCTGTACATGTCTGTGACCATATGGAATAGGAACGCTGGTGGTCAGTTACTATCCAATCATATATGTTAGAATTATATTGCAGCACCGTGCAGGGCTCTGTACATTGTCTGTGACCAATGGAATAGGAACGCTGGTGGTCCAGTCACTATCCAATCATAATGATTAGAATTATTATTACATGCCCGTGCAGGGCTCTGTACATTGTTGGACCATATGGAATAGGAGCGCTGGTGGGTCGGTTACTATCCAATCATAATGATTAGAATTATATACATGGACCGTGCAGGGCTGTGTACATTGTCTGTGACATATGGAATAGGAACGCTGGTGGTCAGTACTATCCAATCATAATGATTAGAATTATATTGCATGCACCGTGCAGGGCTCTGTACATTGTCTGTGACCATATGGAATAGGAACGTGGTGGTCAGTTACTATCAATCATATGATTAGAATTATATACATGACCGTGCAGGGCTGGTACATTGTCTGTGACCATATGGAATAGGAACGCTGGGTGTCAGTTACTATCCAATCATAATGATTAGAATTATATGCATGCACGTGCAGGGCTTGTACATTGTCTGTGACCATTATGGAATAGGAACGCTGGTGGTCAGTTCACTACCAATCATAATGATTAGAATTATATTACATGCACCGTGCAGGGCTCTGTACATTGTCTGTGACCATATGGAATAGGAACGCTGGTGGTCGGTTACTATCCAATCATAATGATTAGAATTATATTACATGCACCGCGCAGGGCTCTGTACATTGTCTGTGACCATATGGAATAGGAGCGCTGGTGGTCAGTTACTATCCAATCATAATGATTAGAATTATATTACATGGCCGTGCAGGGTCTGTGTACATTGTCTGTGACCATATGGAATAGGAACGCTGGTGGTCAGTTACTATCCAATTAATGATTAGAATTTATATTCATGCACCGTGCAGGGCTCTGTACATTGTCTGTGACCATATGGAATAGGACGCTGGTGGTCGGTCACTACCCAATCATAATGATTAGAATTATATTACATGCACCGGCAGGGCTCTGTACATTGCTCTGTGACCATATGGAATAGGAACGCTGGTGGTCGGTTACTATCCAATCAAATGATTAGAATTATATTACATGCACCGCGCAGGGCTATGTACATTGTCTGTGACCATATGGAATAGGAACGCTGGTGGTCAGTTACTATCCAGTCATAATGATTAGAATTATATGACATGCACCGCGCAGGGCTCTGTACATTGTCTGTGACCATATGGAATAGGAACGCTGGTGGTCAGTTACTATCCAATCATAATGATTAGAATTATATTACATGCACCGTGCAGGGCTCTGTACATTGTCTGTGACCATATGGAATTGAACGGCTGTGGTGGTCAGTTACTATCCAATCATAATGATTAGAATTATATTACATGCACACGTGCAGGGCTGTGTACATTGTCTGTGACATATGGAATAGGTACGCTGGTGGTCAGTTACTATCCAATCATAATTATTAGAATTATATTACATGCACCGTGCAGGGCTCTGTACATGTCTGTGACCATATGGAATAGGAACGCTGGTGGTCGTCACTATCCAATCATAATGATTAGAATTATATTACATGCACCACCAGGGCTCTGTACATTGTCTGTGACCATAGGAATAGGAACGCTGGTGGTCGTTCACTACCAATCATAATGATTAGAAATTATATTACATGCAACGTGCAGGGCTCTGTACATGTCTGTGACCATATGGAATTGGAACGCTGGTGGCGTTCACTATCCAATCATAATTATTAGAATTATATTACATGCACCGTGCAGGGCTCTGTACTTGTCTGTGACCATATGGAATAGGAACGCTGGTGGTCGGTACTACCAATCATAATGATTAGAATTATATACATGCCCGCACAGGGGCTTGTACATTTTTCTGTGACCATATGGAATGGAACGGCTGGTGGTCAGTACTATCCAATCAAATGTTAGAATTATATTACATGCACCGTGCAGGGCTCTGTACATTGTCTGTGACCATATGGAATAGGAACGTGGTGGTCAGTCACTATCCAGTCAATTATTAGAATTATATTAAATGCACCATGCAGGGCTCTGTACATGTCTGTGACCATATGGAATTGGAACGCTGGTGGTCGTCACTATCAAATCAAATGATTGAGAATTATATTACATGCACCGCGCAGGGCTCTGTTACTTGTCTGTGACCATAGGAATAGGAACGCTGGGTGGTCAGTTACTATCCAATCATATGATTAGAATTATATTACATGCCACCATGCAGGGCTCTGTACATTGTCGGGACCATATGGAATAGGAACGCTGGGGTCGCGTTACTATCCAATTCATAATGATTGAGATTATATTAAAGCACCGTGCAGGGCTCTGTACATTGTCTGTGACATATGGAATAGGAACGCTGGTGGTCAGTACTATCCAATATAATGATTAGAATATATCATGGCACCGTGCAGGGCTCTGTTACATTGTCTGTTGACCATAGGAATAGGAACGCTGGTGGTCAGTCACTATCCAATCATAATGATTTAGAATTATATTACATGCACCGTGCAGGGCTCTGTACATTGTCTGTGACCATATGGAATAGGAACGCTGGTGGTCAGTCACTATCCAATCATAATGATTAGAATTATATTACATGCACCGTGCAGGGCTCTGTACATTGTCTGTGACCATATGGAATAGGAACGCTGGTGGACAGTTACTATCCAATCATAATGATTAGAATTATATTACATGCACCGCGCAGGGCTCTGTACATTGTCTGTGACCATATGGAATAGGAACGCTGGTGGTCAGTCACTATCCAATCATAATGATTAGAATTATATACATGCGCACCGCGCAGGGCTGTGTACATTGTCTGTGACCATATGGAATAGGAACGCTGGTGGGTCAGTCACTATCCAATCATAATGATTAGAATTATATTACATGCACCGTGCAGGGCTCTGTTACATTGTCTGTGACCATATGGAATAGGAACACTGGTGGTCGGTACTACCAATCATAATGATTAGAATTATATTACATGCAAGGCAGGGCTCTGTACATTGTCTGTGACCATATGGAATAGGAACGCTGGTGGTCGGTCACTATACCAATCATAATGATTAGAATTAATTACATGCACGCAGGGCTCTGTACATTGTCTGTGACCATATGGAATAGGAACGCTGGTGGTCGTTTACTATCCAATCATAATGATTAGAATTATATTACATGCACCGGGCAGGGCTCTGTAATTGTCTGTGACCATATGGAATAGGAACGCTGGTGGTCCGTCACTACCAATCATAAGGATTAGAATTATATACATGCACCGTGCAGGGCTCTGTACATTGTCTGTGACCATATGGAATAGGAACGCTGGTGGACAGTTACCAATCATAATGATTAGAATTATATTACATGCACCGTGCAGGGCTCTGTACATTGTCTGTGACCATATGGAATAGGAACGTGGTGGCCGTTACTATCCAATCATAATGATTAGAATTATATACATGCACCGGCAGGGCTCTTACATTGTCTGTGACCATATGGAATAGGAACGCTGGTGATCAGTCACTATTCAATCATAATGATTAGAATTATATTACATGCCCCCGCAGGGCTCTGTTACATTGTCTGTGAACAATTGGAATAGGAACGCTGGTGGTCGGTCACTATCCAATCATAATGATTAGAATTATATTACATGCACCGTGCAGGGCTCTGTACATGTCTGTGACCATATGGAATAGGACGCTGGTGGTCGGTCATATCCAATCATAATGATTAGGAATTATATTACATGCACCGTGCAGGCTCTGTACATTGTCTGTGACCATATGGAATAGGAACGCTGGTGGTCGGTTACTATCCAATCATAATGATTAGAATTATATTACATGCACCGTGCAGGGCTCTGTACATGTCTGTGACCATATGGAATAGGAACGCTGGTGGGTCGGTACTATCCAATCATAATGATTAGAATTATATTACATGCCACCACAGGGCTCTGTACATTGTCTGTGACCATATGGAATAGGAAACGCTGGTGGTCGGTTACTATCCAATCATAATGATTAGAATTATATTACATGCACCGTGCAGGGCTCTGTACATTGTCTGTGACCATATGGAATAGGAACGTGGTGGTCAGGTTACTATCCAATCATAATGATTAGAATTATATACATGCACCGTGCAGGGCTCTGTACATTGTCTGTGACCATATGGAATAGGAACGCTGGTGGTCGTTACTATCCAATCATAATGATTAGAATTATATTACATGCACCGGCAGGGCTCTGTACATTGTCTGTGACCATATGGAATAGGAACGTGGTGGTCGGTCACTATCCAATCATAATGATTAGAATTAATTACATTGCACCGTGCAGGGCTCTGTACATTGTCTGGACCATATGGAATAGGAACGCTGGTGGTCGGTCATATCCAATCATAATGATTAGAATTATATTTACAATGCACCGTGCAGGGCTTATACATTGTCTGTGACATATGGAATAGGAACGCTGGTGGTCGGTCACTATCCATCATAATGATTAGAATTATATTACATGCCACCGCGCGGGCTCTATACATTGTCTGTGACCATATGGAATAGGAAACGTGGTGGTCAGTCACTATCCAATCATAATGATTGAATTAATTACATGCACCGTGCAGGGCTCTGTACATTGTCTGTGGCCATATGGAATAGGAACGCGGGTGTCAGTACATATCAATCATAATGATTAGAATTATATTACATGCACCGTGCAGGGCTCGTACATTGTCTGTGACCATATGGAATAGGAACGCTGGTGGTCAGGTCACTATCCAATCATAATGATTAGAATTTATTACATGCACCGTGCAGGGCTCTGTACATTGTCTGTGAACCATATGGAATAGGAACGCTGGGGGGTCGGTTACTATCCAATCATAATGATTAGAATTATATACATGCACCGTTGCAGGGCTCTTACATGGTCTGTGACATATGGAATAGGAACGCTGGTGGTCGGTTACTATCCAATCATAATGATTAGAATTATATTACATGCACCGTGCAGGGCTCTACATTGTCTGTGAACCATATGGAATAGGACGCTGGTGCGTCAAGTTACTATCCAATCATAATGATTAGAATTATATTACATGGCACCGTGCAGGGCTCTGTACATTGTCTGTGACCATATGGAATAGGAACTGCGGGTGGTCGGTACTATCCAATCATAATGATTAGAATTATCATTACATGCACCGTGCAGGGCTCTGTAATTCTGTGACCATATGGAATAGGAACGCTGGTGGTCGTCACTACCAATCTTAATGATAGAATTATATTACATGCACGTGCAGGGCTCTGTACATTGTCTGTGACCATATGGAATAGGGAACGCTGGTGGTCGGTCAATACCCAATCATAATGATTAGAATTTTACATGCACCGCGCAGGGCTCTGTACATTGTCTGTGACCATATGGAATAGGAACGTGGTGGTCGTACTATCCAATCATAATGATTAGAATTATATTACATGCACGTGCAGGGCTCTGTACATTGTCTGTGGACCATATGGAATAGGAACGTGGTGGTCGGTCACTACCCAATCATAATGATTAGAATTATATTACATTGGAACCGTGCAGGGCTCTGTACATTGTCTGTGACCATATGGGAATAGGAACACTGGTGGTCAGTTCCTATCCATCATAATGATTAGAATATATTTACATGCACGTGCAGGGTCTGTACATTGTCTGTGACCATATGGAATAGGAACGCTGGTGGTCGGTCACTACCAATCATAATGATTAGAATTATATTACATGACACCGTGCAGGGCTCTGTACATTGTCTGTGACATATGGAATAGGAACGCTGGTGGTCGGTCACTACCAATCATAATGATTAGAATTATATACATGGCACCGGCAGGGGCTCTGTACATTGTCTGTGACCATAGGGAATAGGAACGTGGTGGTCGGGTACCATATCCAATCATAATGATTAGAATTATATTAAATCATGCACCGTGCAGGGCTCTATACATTGTCTGTGACCATATGAAAATAGGAACGCTGGTGGTCGGTACTACCCAATCATAATGATTAGAATATATTACATGCACACGTTGCAGGGCTCTGTACATGTCTGTGGAACATATGGATAGGAAAACACTGGTGGTCGTTCACTACCAATCATAATGATTAGAATTATATTACATGCACCGCGCAGGGCTCTGTACATTGTCTGTGACCATATTGAATAGGAACGCTGGTGGTTGTTCACTATCCAATCATAATGATTAGAATTATATTACATGCACCGTGCAGGGCTCTGTACATTGTCTGTGACCATATCGAATAGGAACACTGGTGGTCGGTCACTATCCAATCATAATGATTAGAATTATATTACATGCACCGTGCAGGGCTCTGTACATTGTCTGTGACCATATGGAATAGGTACACTGGTGGTCAGTTACTATCCAATCATAATGATTAGAATTATACTACATGCACCATGCAGGGCTCTGTACATTGTCTGTGACCATATGGAA
>JAACNH010002027.1:5132-48617 GCA_019447015.1 Hymenochirus boettgeri
ATCTGCGGCATGCTCAGACCTTGTTGATTGGCGCATGATTACAGAGACGGATGAATCACTGACAGCTTTCGGCTCTTCCAGTTTCCTGTACTTGAAAAAGGCACTGCAGGAGAGCCATTTGGAACAGAGATGTAAGGTAAGGGTGTTTTTTTAAACTACAGATTGGGGACCAGTTATGTTGGTTAAGTTTTGGGGGTGCACTTGTGTTTAATTCCACTAGTTAAGGACTTTAGCTTTCAAACAATATAAAATACACCCAACACATAATATTTTTTACAAGAAAACCCATTTCTAACCAATCAGCTCTTCACTTAAATAAAACACTATTTCCCTTCAATTACTCAGTAGGTCCTGCCAAAAAAAAGTGGTGTAACCATTTAATTTCATAATTCATTAGATATTAAAATACTTAAAACATTATTAGACCCGAAGAAAGATTCTTAATAATACACTGTCAAATTAATCAAATTATCTCCACCCTATTGAATATTTACGCACCCAACAACAAACAACACACATTTGTCACAAAATTATTGGGGTCGGTAAACTAAATAAAATCCCACCTGCCACATCATAGTAGGAGGACCTTAAGGGACTGCCACCCCGCTGAGGCAAAAATGAGTATGTTGTGCAAAACATACCCCCAAAACGCTGACTCGTTTTGTTTCACAAATTAAAATCTGCTTCCAGAATGAGATTTATACTTGCAAGCTCCAAGATCCACGATTCAGCTGTTCTCACTGGGCTGACTGGGTTCTGTTTGTGTCCCCGAGCAGCCTGCGCATGCCTCAGACCTTGTTGAGGCAGATACAGAGAGCGGATGAATCACTGACAGCTTCTGCTCTTCAGTTTCCTGTACTTTGAAAAGGCACTGCAGGAGAGCCATTTGGAACAGAGATGTAAGGTAAGGGTTTTTTTAAACTACAGATTGGGGCCAGTATGTGGTTAAGTTTTGGGGGTGCACTTGTCCTTTAATTCCCCTAGTTAATGACTTTTAGCTTTCAAACAATATAATAAATACACCCCACACATAATATTTTTACAAGAAACCCATTTTCTAACCAATCAGCTCTTACACTTAAATAAACACTATTCCCCTATCATTTACTCAGTAGGTCCTGCCAAAAAAAGTGGTGTAACCATTTAATTTCATAATTCATTAGATATTAAAATACTTAAAACATTATTAGACCCAGAAGAAAGATTCTTAATAATACACTGTCAAATTAATCAAATTATCTGCACCCTATTGAATATTTACGCACCCAACAACAAACAACACACATTTGTCACAAAATTATTGGGTAAACTACATAAAATCCCACCTGCCAACATCATAGTAGGAGACCTTAAAGGGACTGTCCACCCCGCTGGGCAAAAATGAGTATGTTGTGCAAACTACCCCCAAAACCTGGACTTCGTTTTGTTTCCCACTGGCACAGAGGCTAATATATGTGTATTCCCCAAGAAAGAGAGAAATCCCTTGGATCCAGCCTCGTATGTATTCCCCAAGAAAGAGAGAAATCCCTTGGATCCAGCCTCGTATAGACCCATTAGCTTAATCAATCAATTACAGTCACTCAGTGATGTCATTTCTGTATTCCACTGACCCTCCCCCTGTCTCTTTCCCTCCTGGTATTAGTCATTTATATAGGAAGCCCTGTTTATTGTTGACAGACTATGTTCAGTTCTTCTTTCTCTTTTGAATAGGAACTGTAATTAACTATTTATACACTAAACAGGGATTCCTATACAAATGAACAATACAGGGAGAGGGAGAGACAGTGGAAGGGTAGGGGGATAGTGTATCTGTGCTTTATTTTTATTTTTTTACCCTTGGCTGGCCTTATGTATTATAAAAAAATAAAACGTTACCTACAGTATAATATACAGATTTACTTCACCTCGGAGTTCCTGCAGCCTCGTGCTTCGATATGGTCATGGAGCTCCTCAGTGGCGTAATATCCTTTACTACACTCGAGGCAGCATATTATCCCTTATATTATAAATCACTGAGTAGTTCTGTGTCCATATTAAGGTACAAGGACACAGGATGAGCTATAAAATACAGAGAACTCTGGGTACGACCATGCTCAGTTAGGACTTAATTTCTGGGGAAACAGGAAGAACCTGGACAAACAGTTTTTAGAAATGACAGTTGGGATGGGAAGCCTATTAATGCAGGCTGGTCACATGACTACAAGCGGATCTCATGGCTGAAAATAACTTCTCACAAATTGTATCTAGAGACTGAAGGTTCAGTTTGAAACTACCATGGAAGGCTTTTTATACCCTTTAAATGAAGTAAAGGATGAAGTACTTACTGAATGGTGATCTTGAGAACGAGGATTAACAGTTACCGAGTCCAGAAAATCCAACACCAGCACCAAAAGAAGATAAAATATAACATAGGATGGAGCTGTAGTGTAAAAAAAGAAGGAAAAATGCAAATGAATTAGCCAAAAGCAGAAAAGTTGATAAAAAGGTCCTGCTTTGTCGCTATCTCACAAATTAATAAAATGTTTTACTGGTTTCTATGACATCACAGGTGGGATATCAAATTTCACTGTTATTTCATATAATCTCTGCTATATTTTTCTTTTTACAAAATCCAAAATATTAACTAAATATGATAATATAATATTAATATAGGCACTTCAGTATCATATATGTAAAGGAAGGTCTATATTATTATTATTATTTTTATGGATTTATATAGCGCCAACATCTTCTGTGGCGCTTTACAATTACATATTCATACATTACATACAAGGTAATACAGGTTATACAAAGTCATACATATTACATACACAGGTAATACATAATATAAGTAAACAGAGTGATGAGTTTCTTACAGCAATACTGTAATACAATAGGAGAGAGGACCCTGCCCAAAGAGCTTACAGTCTACAGGATATGGGTGTGAGATACAAGGTTGCGGGAATTGATAGGCTGTAAATAGATTGGCAGTGGAGCATGAAAGGCGGGTTGGATCATATTGGGTAGTCAGATGGGTAATGTCTAGACCAGGTTATATGCTTGCCTGAAGAGGTGGGTTTTAAGGTTACGTTTGAAGGTATTAAGGGATGGTTTGTGACAGACAGACGGAGGAAGGGGGTTCCATAGCAGAGGGGCAGCACGAGCAAAGTCCTGAATACGGCATGGGAAGAGGTGACAAGGTTGGATGAGAGGAGGAGGTCATTTGCGGAGCGGAGGTTGCGTCTGGGACGGTTTCGGTGGATTAGCTCTGAGATATATGGAGGGGCTGTATTGGATAGTGCTTTTTAGGATAGGGTAAGCAGCTTGAACTGGATCCTTTGCGTAATTAGAGATTTTTATCACTTTATAATTTACCCCTCCCCCTTCAGGAACCAACTGCAAAAAAGATAGTTTATAATGTATCCCCTACTGTAAAGTATTAGAAGTCACTGATGAGATCTCTGTCCATATAAAGGTAAAAGGACACAGGCTGAATTATACACCTCAGGGAACTCTTGAGTACCACTCAAGTATTATAAGGGATAATGTATCCCCTACAATAAATAATAAGGATAACACTCATTAGAAGTCACTGAGAATTTCTGTGTCTATATAAAAGTACTATACAAGGACTCAGGGTAAATTATACAGGTCAGAAAACTCTGGGTATCACTCATATTTTATAAGGGATAATGTATCCCCTACTATAAAGATATTAGATAAGATATTAGAAGTCACTGAGGCGTTCTGTGTCCATATAAAGGTACAAGGACTCAGGAGTTATACAGGTCAGGAAAATCTTAATACAATCAAGTATTATAAGGGAAAATGTATCCCCTACTGTAAATTATAAGGATGTTAAAATTCTATGAAGAATACAAACACAGAATTAGTTATATAGTTCAGGGAACTCTGGGTACCAATCATGTATTATAATTTACAGTATGGGATACATTATCCCTCATAATACACGAGTGGTACCAGAGTTGCCTGCTTGGATTTACACTATGATGGTCCTAGTCTGCAAAAAGAAGGTTGTAAAAGGGTATTTATCTTAAAATTGGCTGAACCAATTTTAATGGGGTTTGGCTTGTTTTAAAGCTAGGATAATGGCCAATAACATATAAACTTGTGGTTTTGGTGGCGGACATTCCAATTAACAATAATAATAATAATAATAATGCATTCCCTGATGTTAATTATAAAGATGTTAGAAGTCACTGAGGAGTATTGTGTTCATATAAAGTTACAAGGACACAGGTTGAGTTATACAGGATAGGGAACTCTTAGTAGCATTATATATTATTAGGGATGTTTCTACTGTAAATTATAAGGATATTAGAAGTTACTAAGGAGTTCTGTGTCCATATAAAGGTACAAGGACAGAGACTGAGTTATAAAAGTCAGGAAACGCTGAGTACCTTTCAAGTATTATAAAGGGGACATGTCTCTCTTACTGTAAATAATAAGAATATTAAAAGTCACTGAGGAGTTCTGTGTCCATATAAATGTACTAGGACACAGAATGAGTTATAAAAGTAAGAGAACTGAGATTACCACTTGTGTTATAAGGCATAATGTATCTCCTACTGTAAATTATATAGTGAATAATGCACCCCCAACTGTAAATGATAAGGATATTAGAAGTCACCGAGGAGTTCCGTGACCATATAAAAGCACGAGGCCGCAGGCCGAGTACCTTTTATACAGGGCACAGAACTCCAAGGTGACTTCTAATATCCCTTTAATTTACAGTTCGGGGTGCATTATTTATTATAACCTTCCCATTTGTGGCTTCTGGTTTCCTTCTCCTCCCGGAACTGTAAGTTTATAAGGCTATAATCTTACAGTTCCTCCCATAAAAATCCACTACAGGGATAGGTTATAAGGATATTAGCAGTCACTGAGGAGTTCTGTGTCTATATAAAAGTTACAAGGACACAGGCTGGTAGGGAATGATTGCAGGTGTTACGCATGAGCACCCACGTCCTTTTGGCCTCTTAGTCTCCTGTAGTTATGCCTGCCTTTTCACAGCTTCCAGGCCTTTTGAGGAGAAAGGGTTCAGGAAGTTTTATACTATATGTACCATTATTAGTTACTGTGGTGGGCAATATTGTTTTACCAATGACTGTGGTGAGCAACTTGGTTTTACCAGTCACTCTGGTGAGCACCTTGGTTTTATCAGTCACTGTGGTGAGCAACTTGGTTTTACCAATCACGATGGTGGGCAACTGAGTTTTACCTGTCACTGTGGTGGAAAACTTATTTTAACTAATCACTGTGGTGGGCAGCTTAGTTTTACCAGTCACTATGGTGGGCAACTTGGTATTACGAATCACTGTGGTGCGCAACTTAGTTTTACCTGTCACTGTGGTGGAAAATTTGGTTTAACTAGTCACTGTGGTGGGCAGCTTAGTTTTACCAGTCACTGTGGTGGGCAACTTGGTTTTACCAGTCACTGTGGTGGGCAACTTGGTATTACCAATCACTGTGGTGCGCAACTTGGTTTTACCAGTCACTGTGGTGGGCAACTTAGTTTTACCTGTCACTGTGGTGGAAAAGTTGGTTTAACTAGTCACTGGTGGGCAGCTTAGTTTTACCAGTCACTGTGGTGGGCTTCTTGGTTTTACCAGTCACTATGGTGGGCAACTTGGTTTTACCAGTCACTGTGGTGGGCAACTTTGTTTTACCTGTCACTGTGGTGGAAAAGTTGGTTTAACTAGTCACTGTGGTGGGCAACTTGGTTTTACCAGTCACTGTGGTGGGCTTCTTGGTTTTACAAGTCACTGTGGTGGGCAACTTGGTTTTACCAGAGGGTGGTAATATATGTGCCAAAGTTTGGTAATGTAAATACTCTTGAATACAGACTAGTAATGTAAGTGCTCTTGAACACAGACTGGTTAAACCAAGTTGCCCACCAGAGTGACTAGTTAAACCAACTTTTCCACCACAGTGACAGGTAAAACTAAGTTGCCCACCACAGTGATTGGTAAAACCAAGTTGCCCACTACAGTGACTGGTAAAACCAAGTTGCCCACTACAGTATCTGGTAAAACCAAGTTGCCCACTACAGTGACTGGTAAAACCAAGTTGCCCACCACAGTTGCCGGTAAAACTATGTTGCTCACCACAGTGACTGGTAACACCAAGTTGCACACTACAGTGAATGATAAAACCAAGTTTCCCACCACAGTGATTTGTAAAACCAAGTTTCCCAACACAGTGAAGCATGGACTACGTATAGTATACCAGAATCTTACATGCCTTCCATATAATACTGCTAGCTACCTAGCATGTACTAGCAACCTACTTACCTGCTCCTGTATCTTACCCCCCTCCACCCCAGCACTATGCTTCCCCCTCACTATGAACACTATCAAAGAATCCTGCACTGAGCAGAAAACAAAGTTGGAAACTTATTTGTACTGTTGCTTCCAGCACTGGGCACCTACCCACCATACTGAATCCTGCTACTGGCACCAGGTCAAGCTTTAACGTGTCTCAGTGAACTCTGGGAATCACTCATATTTATAAGGGATAATGTATCCCCTACTATAAATTATAAGATATTAAAGCACTAGAAGTCCTGTGTCCATATAAAGTACAGTGACTCAGGATGACTATACAGATCAGAAATCTTAATACCACTCATGTATTTAAGGGAAAATGTATCCCCTACTGTAAATTATAAGGATGTTAGAATTCTATGAAGAGTTGTGTGTCCATATAAAGGTAGAAATACACGAATAAGTTATAAAGGTCAGGGAACTCTGGGTACCAATCATGTATTATAATTTACAGTATGGTATACATTATAACAATAATACATGAGTGGTACCAGAATTGCCTGGCCTTTATAATCAGCCTGTATCCTTTACGTTTATATGGAGACAGATCCCCACTGTGACTTCTAATATCATTAAATTTACAGTAGGGGATACATTATGCCTTATAGAATATAAGGACATAGACAGGGTTACAGGATAGGAACTCTGTGTACTTCTCATGTATTATAAGGAATAATGATGTGAATGCATACATGTAATTGTACAGCACTACGGAAGATGTTAACACTGTATAATCCACAATAATATAATAATAATATAATGTACCGTATAGTTTTTGAGGTTGAATAAAGACATATGTCCATCCAGTCCAACCCAGCCCCTACTGTTATTTATAAAGATACTAGAAGTCACAGAGGAGTATTGTGAGTTATTCATGTTGAGTTATACAGGTTAAGTTATACAGGATAGAAAATTCTGAGTGCCACTTATGTATTATTATGGATTCTCCCCCTACTGTAAATTATAAGGATATTATATGTCACTGAGGAGTTCTGTGTCCATATAAGGTACAAGGACACAGGATAAGTTATACAGGACAGAGAACTCTGGGTACCACCATGGGCTGGGGCTGTCAGTTTTTTCTGTTAGACAGGATTCAGCAAGTAACTACCAGAAGGGGGGGAGCAACCGCAGGGGGGCCTAGGAGCCAAGTGGGCCCTCTTTTTAATGTTTCCTATGCAGATATAGCCTCCTCCCAGCAAACCAATGTGGATAAAGCACGGGCCCCCTCATAGTTGCCCAGTGATTCCTAGTTACACCACTGACTGGATTAAGCCCTGACTGCGGGTTTCAGGATTTTGTACCTGCAGTCGGGACAATCCCATCCTAATAGGGACTTATGGAACCCCTGCTGTAGCCTGTGAGAAATGATATTGGGGTAAATGTTCAAATATCCTACTTCTAGTTTATTGAGGGACATCAATTGACCTGTGCTTCACCCCTCTGCCCCAGAGGAAGGCATGCTCAGTTAAGACTTAATTCTGGGGATAAACAGGAAGAACCTGGACAAATTTTTTAGAAAATGACAGTTGGGATGGGAAGCCTATTAATGCGGCTGGTCACATGACTACAAGCTGATCTCATGGCTGAAAATAACTTCTCACAAATTGTATCTAGAGACTGAAGGTTCAGTTTGAAAGTACCATGGAAGGCTTTTTATACCCTTTAAATGAAGTAAAGGATGAAGTACTTACTGAATGGTGATCTTGAGAATGAGGATTAAAAGTTATGGAGTCCAGAAAATCCAACACCAGCACCAAAAGAAGATAAAATATAACATAGGATGGAGCTGTAGTGTAAAAAAGAAGGAAAAAATGCAATGAATTAGCAAAAAGCAGAAAAGTTGATAAAAGGTCCTGCTTTGTCGCTATCTCACAAAATAATAAAATGTTTTACTGGTTTCATACTCACTCGAGTGGGATATCAAATTTCACTGTTGAATGACATCACAGGTTGCATCACAGATGACATCATCAAGGATTTCAATATCTACTATATCTTTCTTATTACAAAATTCAAAATATTAACTAAATATGATATTAATAATAATATAGGCACTTCAGTATCATATATGTAAAGGTCTATATAATTAAGTTTTTATCACTGTATAATTCCCCCCTCCCATGGATCCCTACACGATCCAACTGTACAAAGATTATAATGTATCCCCTACTGTAAATTATAGGATATTAGAAGTCACTGAGGAGATCTGTGTCCATATAAAGGTACAAGGACACAGAAGAGTTATAAGGGAAGGGAACTGGAGTGGCACTTGTGTTATAAGGCATAATGTATCTCCTACTCTAAATTATAAGGATATTAAAAGTCACTGAGGAGTTCTGTGTCTAAATAAACTTACAAGGACACAAGCATAGAGTTAACAGGTCAGGAACTCTGAGTAACACTCTTGTATTATAATGGATAATGGATCCCTGGTGGAAGACTGGCCTGGTAGGCTGAGGGGAAAATGCCCGCCAGCTGGTTTCCAATGAAAATTTGGGGCCACACCGCCACAGTCACGGTGCATGCAATACGTCACTGCGTTCATCAACGCATGACATCACAGGGCACGCCCATGCGTAATGACGTTCTGCGTGTGCGTACATAGGGTGCAACTTACATTAGCCAGGTCAGTATCAGGCGAGAACCCGAGACTTTTTCACAGACATGGACATTAAAGGCCAAGAATCCCAGATGCAGCCCCTGCTGCCCATGTCAAGGGAATCCCCTAACTGCCCATCTAACTGGGGGAGGGGGAGAGAGCCAGAGCTGATAAAGGACCATGGGATTTGACCTATAGAGGTTTGCCCATTGTTGGGGTTTAGGTAGATGCCAGTGTGTTGATTTTGTGCCAATAGATGGTTAGAAACTACAACTCCCAGCATTTCTTGGTTGCATTCTACAAACAAGGCATGCTGGGAATTGTAGTTTCCAAAACATTTTTGAGTGCCAAGGCACTCAACACTTCAGGATGATGCCAGTGAGTCCTGAGATAGTGGGGTGGTATATTTGCTACAATGATCAAGATGGTGGCAGTTACTAGGAGGTTCTTGTAGATTTCATACCTGTACTGGGCATTATGGCAGTGTTAACTGCAAACAGACACTTTAAAGCTTGACCTGGTGCCAGTAGCAGGATTCAGTATGGTAGGTAGGTGCCCAGTGCTGGAAGCAACAGTACAAATAGAGAAATGTTTCCAACTTTGTCTTCTACCCAGTGCAGGATTCCATGAAAATGTTCATAGTGAGGGGGAAGCATAGTGCTGGGGTGGAGGGGGGTAAGATAAGGAGCAGGTAAGTAGGTTGCTAGTACATGCTAGGTAGCTAGCAGTATTATATGGAAGGCATGTAAGATCCGGGTATACTATACTAGTCCATGCTTCACTGTGGTGGGAAACTTGGTTTTACAAATCACTGTGGTGGACAACTTGGTTTTATCATCATCACTGTAGTGGGCAACTTGGTGTTACCAGTCACTGTGGTGAGCAACTTGGTTTTACCAGTCACTGTAGTGGGCAACTTGGTTTTACCAGTCACTGTAGTGGGCAACTTGGTTTTACCTGTCACTGTGGTGGGCAACTTAGTTTACCTGTCACTGTGGTGGAAAAATTGGTTTAACTAGTCACTCTGGTGGGCAACTTGGTTTAACCAGTCACTGTAGTGGGCAACTTGGTTTTACCAATTACTGTGGTGGGCAACTTAGTTTTACCTGTCACTGTGGTGGGCAACTTAGTTTTACCTGTCACTGTGGGGGGAAACTTAGTTTTACCTGTCACTGTGGTGGAAAAGTTGGTTTAACTAGTCGCTCTGGTGGCAACTTGGTTTAACCAGTCTGTTTTCAAGAGCACTTACATTACCAGTCTGTGTTCAAGAGCATTTACATTACAAACTTTGGCACATATTTTACCACCCTCTATGTGTTATGTACTATACGTCAGACCCCCAGTTCAGCAGCCACTGTCAGATCAGCTGGGTATGTTGGTAAATCACAGGCGATCGTGCAGTTACCTATAGTCCCCCATGAATGATCACTTTGAACTGTCGGTGACCGGATCTTGCCCTTAGAAAATGTATTTTAGTAAAGATAGAAATGCTGAGTGTGGCTTGGACGCTAATAAGGTAGCACACACAGATAAGGAGCACCCCTACTTTGCGCTGCAGAAACTCTCCCTCCTACTCGGCCCAGCAATCATGACTGGCCAGAGGAACAAACGTTACGTGAGGGTAGCAAAAAACAAAATAATATGCGCACTCATCCACACAGCGTGCTGCAGCGACCATCTTGTCTGTAGATCCTGTCCCATCAGATAAAACAGATGGTCCGACTGCCGCAGTTGAGAGTACACCACCAGCACACTCCCTACCTGCACAGCAGTCAGAACCTTCTAGGCAGCAGCTCCTGGCCGCAATTCAGGAAAGCCAAGCTACATTAACTGGCTTTTGGAAGGAGACTTTTGGAAGACCAGACGTTAATGACATTCAGCCAAATACAAGAATTGTATAATGTTCCAAACCATTAATATTTTTCATACATTCAATTACGACACTGTACAATCAGAATTATAGAATACATATCCCTATGAATACTAGCCAACTTTATTAACTACTGAGCAGATCATATGCCAAGATTTTGTGTCAATTGTTAAACCAAAAAACAAACCCCATTTACAACGCTATTAAAATCCTGGCAACGAATATCCCCTCAATGACAACAGAGGTGGAAAGATATGGCAGCCTCCACACACACGGTCTCCCCGGCAGCAATAATAGATTAATACAATTATTTATTTTGCACCAAGCCTACCTAACACCACTACGACTCAGTCGGATGTACAGAGGCCGACATAGTGAATGCCCAAAGTGTAATTCACCAGAGGCGAACTTCTGGCATTTACTGTGAGAGTGTCAAGCAATCAAGAGGTACTGGATCAGGTTCCTGCAAACACTTACTGGGATGATGGGTACACCATTCCCCAAAATCTGGAGTAACCACCAACTCTCTATTTGAAAGAAACACTGTTCTATGCCAGGAAACCATACTACATGGATGAGTCCTGATCCATCCAAAGTGCGACAATGGAAGTCAATTATTGAACATGACCTCCCCCTTCTTAGATTAGTATATATGTAGGTAGAGGTAAATTACGGTAATAAATAAAAAAAATATGGTCCCTTTCGCCCTCCTAACAGGGAACTATGGGATAAGTATCAAACAACAACCCTTCTGAGAATGTTAAGAACATAAAAACAACCTATAATTGTGTTTAAGGATGGTATTTAAATAGAATTATAACGCAACATACTCTGTAGATGTAGGCAAATTGTTTCATATTTAGGTTTTATTCAAATGCACGAAAAAGTCCATATGCATATTGCCTATCTGGGTGCAGACATCTGATATCCCTACTTCCAGGGACTGGGTCTAAACCCCCTTGATGAAGGGGGTTAGACCCTCGAAACGTTGTTTTGTTGATGTATGGTTTGGAATAAACTTACCTTTCAACGTGGAGTGCGACTCTGCATCATACTTTGTTAAGTTTTCTTCACTCTTTTCTTGATTCAATAAAACCGAGTTTAAAAAAAGTTAGAAATGTAGGGACAGATCCATTCTAAGATACAAAAGTTTGCCTGTGCTATTAATTAGCAGCAAACAATCAAAGGTTGGCTGTTTAAGGGTGGCTAAACACAGGGCTATTATTTGTCCTGACCAAGTGTTTCTGCGAGCGAGCGATCGTCAGTCCCAGCCGGGTCAAATGACATAGTGGCCTCGGCCGAAAGCACGCGCGACCAATCCCGGGAGCCAGAATATCTGCTGGTGTGTACCTAGACTAATGCGTCACCACAGCTACATCTAATTGGTTGCTGCAGATAAAAAGCATTTACACTTTACACCTTTATTTTACCAGCCCCTAATGTCCACACTATCAGGGAGATTCAATAAAAGTTCTTCTTTAAAAATGGTGCTAATTTTGCCCAACCAATCAGATCTTATTTAACATTTGAAAGCTAACATCTGATTGGTTGGGGCAAAATTAGCACCATTATTAAGTATAAAAACTTTTATTGAATAACCTTGTATGTCTGATCTGCTTATAGTAATGCATGCGATCACCAATTTTTTTGCGAATCTCTGTGCTTCGATTGCGTAACATTGTACAGATTTCAGCGCAATTGGACAACATTGCAAGGTAAACGATTGTGCATGTTATGCGGTATAGTGTGGTCTCACCCTTAAGAAGGCCTGTAGGTATAGCGAGTACCCTGAAAGGGCCGCTGATTGTTAGGATATTATAAGTCACTGAGTAGTTCTGTGTCCCATATAAAGGTACAAGGACACAGGATGAGTTATAAAGCCACGAGAACTCTGGGGGGGCCTAGCAGGGGGAGCAACTGCAGGGGGGCCTAGGAGCCAGCGGGCCCCATCTTTTATTTCCCTATGGCAGATATAGCCTCCTCCCAGCAAACCAATGTGGATAAAGCACGGGCCCCATCATAGTTGCCCAGTGATTCCTAGTTACACACACACACTACTGACTGGATGCCTGACTCGGGTTTCAGGATTTTGTACCTGCAGTCGGACAATCCCATCCTAAAGGGACTTATGGCAACCCTGCTGTAGCCTGTGAGAAATGATATTGGGGTAAATGTTCAAATATCCTACTTCTTATTATTGAGGACATCACTGACCTGTGCTTCACCCCTCTGCCCCAAGGAAAGGCATGCTCAGTTAAGACTTAATTCTGGGATAAACAGGAAGAACCTGGACAAATTTTTTTAGAAATGACAGTTGGGATGGGAAGCCTATTAATGCAGGCTGGTCACATGACTACAAGCTGATCTCATGGCTGAAAATAACTTCTCACAATTGTATCTAGAGACTGAAGGTTCAGTTTGAAAGTACCATGGAAGGCTTTTTATACCCTTTAAATGAAGTAAAGATGAATACTTACTGATGGTGATCTTGAGATGGATTAAATTATGGAGTCCAGAAAATCCAACACCAGCACCAAAGAAGAATAAAATATAACATAGGATGGAGCTGTAGTGTAAAAAAGAAGGAAAAAATGCAAATGAATTAGCAAAAAGCAGAAAAGTTGATAAAAGGTCCTGCTTTGTCGCTATCTCACAAATAAATAAAATGTTTTACTGGTTTCTATGACATCACAGGTGGGATACAAATTTCACTGTTGAATGACATCACAGGTTGCATCACAGATGACATCATCAAGGATTTCAAATATCTACTATATCTTTCTTATTACAAAATTCAAAATATTAACTAAATATGATAATATATATAATATAGGCACTTCAGTATCATATATGTAAAGGTCTATATAATTAGATTTTTTATCACTGTATAATTCACCCCTCCCATGGATCCCTACACGATCCAACTGTACAAAAGATTATAATGTACCCCTACTGTAAATTATAAGGATATTAGAAGTCACTGAGGAGATCTGTGTCCATATAAAGGTACAAGGACACAGAATGAGTTATAAAGGGAAGGGAACTGGGAGTGGCACTTGTGTTATAAGGCATAATGTATCTCCTACCTAAATTATAAGGATATTAAAAGTCACTGAGGAGTTCTGTGTCTAAATAAAACTTACAAGGACACAAGCTTAGAGTTATACAGGTCAGGGAACTCTGAGTAACACTCTTGTATTATAATGGATAATGGATCCCTGGTGGAAGACTGGCCTGGTAGGCTGAGGGGAAAATGCCCGCCAGGCTGGTTTCCAATGAAAATTTGGGGCCACACGCCACAGTCACGGTGCATGCAATAACGTCACTTGCGTTCATCAACGCATGACATCACAGGGCACGCCCATGCGTAATGCGTTTCTGCGTGTGCGTACATAGGGTGCAACTTACATTAGGCCAGGTCAGTATCAGGCGAGAACCCGAGACTTTTTCCACAGACATGGACATTAAAGGCCAAGCCCAGATGCAGCCCCTGCTGCCCATGTCAAGGGAATCCCCTAACTGCCCATCTAACTGGGGGAGGGGAGAGAGCCAGAGCTGATAAAAGGACCATGGGATTTGACCTATGAGGTTTGCCCATTGTTGGGGTTTAGGTAGATGCCAGTGTGTTGATTTGTTGTATGTGCCAATAGATGGTTAGAAACTACAACTCCCAGCATTTCTTGGTTGCATTCTACAAACAAGGCATGCTGGGAATTGTAGTTTCCAAACATTTTTGGTGCCAAGGCACTCAACACTTCAGGATGATGCCAGTGAGTCCTGAGATAGTGGGTGGTATATTTGCTACATGATCAAGATGGTGGCAGTTACTAGGAAGGTTCTTGTAGATTCATACCTGTACCTGGCATTATGGCAGTGTTAACTGCAAACAGACACGTTAAAGCTTGACCTGGTGCCAGTAGCAGGATTCAGTATGGTAGGTAGGTGCCCATGCTGGAAGCAACAGTACAAATAGAGAAAATGTTTCCAACTTTGTCTTCTACCCAGTGCAGGATTCCATGAAAATGTTCATAGTGAGGGGGAAGCATAGTGCTGGGTGTGGAGGGGGGGGTAAGATAGAGGAGCAGTAAGTAGGTTGCTAGTACATGCTAGGTAGCTAGCAGTATTATATGGAAGGCATGTAAGATCCTGGTATACTATACGTAGCCATGCTTCACTGTGGTGGGAAACTGGTTTACCAACACTGTGGTGGACAACTTGGTTTTATCATTCACTGTAGTGGGCAACTTGGTGTTACCAGTCACTGTGGTGAGCAACTTGGTTTTACCAGTCACTGTAGTGGGCAACTTGGTTTAACCCAGCACTGTAGTGGGCAACTTATGGTTTTTACCTGTCACTTGTGGTGGGCACTTAGTTTTACACCGTTCACTGGGTTGGCACCTTAGTTTTACCTGTCACGTGGTGGGCAACTTCGTTTTTTTACCTGTCACTGTGGTGGAAAGTTGGTTAACTAGTGCTCTGGTGGCAACTTGGTTTAACCAGTCTGTTTTTCAAGAGCACTTACATTACCAGTCTGTGTTCAAGAGCATTACATTACAAACTTTGGCACTATTTTTAACCACCCTCATGTGGTATGTACTATACGTCAGACCCCCAGTTCAGCAGCCTGTCAGATCAGCTGGGTATGTTTGGTTAATCACAGGCGTCGATGGCAGTTACCTATAGACCCCATGATAAACTTACCTTTCAACGTGGAGTGACGACTCTGCATCATACTTTGTTAAGTTTTCTTCACTCTTTTCTTGATTCAATAAAACCGAGTTTAAAAAAAGTTAGAAATGTAGGGACAGATCCATTCTAAGATACAAAAGTTTGCCTGTGCTATTATTAGCAGCAAACAATCAAAGGTTGGCTGTTTAAGGGTGGCTAAACACAGGGCTTATTTGTCTCTGACCAAGTGTTTGCTGCGAGCGAGCGATCGTCAGCCGGGTCAAATGACAATAGTGGCCTCGGCCGAAAGCACGCGCGACCAATCCCATAGGGAGCCAGAAATATCTGCTGGTGTGTACCTAGACTAATGCGTCACCACAGCTCATCTAATTGGTTGCTGCAGATAAAAGCATTTACACTTTACACCTTTTATTTTACCAGCCCCTAATGTCCACACTATCAGGGAGATTCAATAAAAGTTCTTCTTAAAATGGTGCTAATTTTGCCCAACCAATCAGATCTTATTAACATTTGAAAGCTAACATTGATTGGTTGGGGCAAAATTAGCACCATTATAAGTATAAAAACTTTTATTGAATAACCTTGTATGTCTGATCTGCTTAGTAATGCATGCGATCACCAATTTTTTGCGAATCTCTCGTGCTTCGATTGCGTAACATTGTACAGATTTCAGCCGCAATTGGACAACATTGCACAGGTAAACGATTGTGCATGTATGCGGTATAGTTGGTCTCACCCTTAAGAAGGCCTGTAGGTATACACGATGTACCCTGAAAGGGCCGCTGAGTTGTAGGATATTATAAGTCACTGAGTAGTTCTGTGTCCATATAAAGGTACAAGGACACAGGATGAGTTATAAAGCACAGAGAACTCTGGGGGGGCCTAGCAGGGGGGAGCAACTCAGGGGGGCCTAGGAGCCAAGCGGCCCCATCTTTAATGTTCCCTATGGCAGATATAGCCTCCTCCCAGCAAAACCAATGTGGATAAAGCACGGGCCCCATCATAGTTGCCCAGTGATTCCTAGTTACACCACTGACTGGATTAAGCCCTGACTGCGGGTTTCAGGATTTTGTACCTGCAGTCGGGACAATCCCATCCTAATAGGGACTTATGGCAACCCTCTTGTAGCCTGTGAGAAATGATATTGGGGTAAATGTTCAAATATCCTACTTCTAGTTTATTGAGGGACATCAATTGACCTGTGCTTCACCCCTCTGCCCCAGAGGAAAGGCATGCTCAGTTAAGACTAATTCTGGGGATAAACAGGAAGAACCTGGACAAATATTTTTTAGAAAATGACAGTTGGGATGGGAAGCCTATTAATGCAGGCTGGTCACATGACTACAAGCTGATCTCATGGCTGAAAATAACTTCTCACAAATTGTATCTAGAGACTGAAGGTTCAGTTTGAAAGTACCATGGAAGGCTTTTTATACCCTTTAAATGAAGTAAAGGATGAAGTACTTACTGAATGGTGATCTTGAGAATGAGGATTAAAAGTTATGGAGTCCAGAAAATCCAACACCAGCACCAAAAGAAGATAAATATAACATAGGATGGAGCTGTGTGTGTAAAAAAAGAAGAGAAAAAATGCAAATGAATTAGCAAAAAGCAGAAAAGTTGATAAAAAGGTCCTGCTTTGTCGCTATCTCACAAATAAATAAAATGTTTTACTGGTTTCTATGACATCACAGGTGGGATATCAAATTTCACTGTTGAATGACATCACAGGTTGCATCACAGATGACATCATCAAGGATTTCAAATATCTACTATATCTTTCTTATTACAAAATTCAAAATATTACAAATATGATAATAATAATAATATAGGCACTTCAGTATCATATAGTAAAGGTCTATAATTAAAGATTTTATCACTGTATAATTCACCCCTCCCATGGATCCCTACACGATCCAACTGTACAAAAGATTATAATGTACCCCTACTGTAAATTATAAGGATATTAGAAGTCACTGAGGAGATCTGTGTCCATATAAAGGTACAAGGACACAGAATGAGTTATAAAGGGAAGGGAACTGGGAGTGGCACTTGTGTTATAAGGCATAATGTATCTCCTACTCTAAATTATAAGGATATTAAAAGTCACTGAGGAGTTCTGTGTCTAAATAAAACTTACAAGGACACATATAGAGTTATACAGGTCAGGGAACTCTGAGTAACACTCTTGTATTATAATGGATAATGGATCCCTGGTGGAAGACTGGCCTGGTAGGCTGAGGGGAAAATGCCCGCCAGGCTGGTTTCCAATGAAAATTTGGGGCCACACGCCACAGTCACGGTGCATGCAATAACGTCACTGCGTTCATCAACGCATGACATCACAGGGCACGCCCATGCGTAATGACGTTTCTGCGTGTGCGTACATAGGGTGCAACTTACATTAGGCCAGGTCAGTATCAGGCGAGAACCCGAGACTTTTTCACAGACATGGACATTAAAGGCCAAGAATCCCAGATGCAGCCCTGCGCCCATGTCAAGGGAATCCCCTAACTGCCCTAACTGGGGGAGGGGGAGAGAGCCAGAGCTGATAAAAGGACCATGGGATTTGACCTATAGAGGTTTGCCCATTGTTGGGGTTTAGGTAGATGCCAGTGTGTTGATTTTGTGCCAATAGATGGTTAGAAACTACAACTCCCAGCATTTCTGGTTGCATTCTACAAACAAGGCATGCTGGGAATTGTAGTTTCCAAAACATTTTTGAGTGCCAAGGCACTCAACACTTCAGGATGATGCCAGTGAGTCCTGAGATAGTGGGGTGGTATATTTGCTACAATGATCAAGATGGTGGCAGTTACTAGGAAGGTTCTTGTAGATTTCATACCTGTACCTGGCATTATGGCAGTGTTAACTGCAAACAGACACGTTAAAGCTTGACCTGGTGCCAGTAGCAGGATTCAGTATGGTAGGTAGGTGCCCAGTGCTGGAAGCAACAGTACAAATAGAGAAAATGTTTCCAACTTTGTCTTCTACCCAGTGCAGGATTCCATGAAAATGTTCATAGTGAGGGGGAAGCATAGTGCTGGGGTGGAGGGGGGGTAAGATAGAGGAGCAGGTAAGTAGGTTGCTAGTACATGCTAGGTAGCTAGCAGTATTATATGGAAGGCATGTAAGATCCTGGTATACTATACGTAGTCCATGCTTCACTGTGGTGGGAAACTTGGTTTTACAAATCACTGTGGTGGACAACTTGGTTTTATCATTCACTGTAGTGGGCAACTTGGTGTTTACCAGTCACTGTGGTGGAGAACTTGGTTTTACCAGTCACTGTAGTGGGCAACTTGGTTTAACCAGTCACTGTAGTGGGCAACTTGGTTTTACCTGTCACTGTGGTGGGCAACTTAGTTTTACCTGTCACTGTGGTGGGCAACTTAGTTTTACCTGTCACTGTGGTGGGAAACTTAGTTTTACCTGTCACTGTGGTGGAAAAGTTGGTTAACTAGTCGCTCTGGTGGGCAACTTGGTTTAACCAGTCTGTTTTCAAGAGCACTTACATTACCAGTCTGTGTTCAAGAGCATTTACATTACCAAACTTTGGCACATATTTACCACCCTCTATGTGGTATGTACTATACGTCAGACCCCCAGTTCAGCAGCCACTGTCAGATCAGCTGGGTATGTTGGTAAATCACAGGCGATCGTGCAGTTACCTATAGTACCCCATGAATGATCACTTTGAACTGTCGGTGACCGGATCTTGCCCTTAGAAAAATGTATTTTAGTAAAGATAGAAATGCTGAGTGTGGCTTGGACGCTAATAAGGTAGCACACACAGATAAGGAGCACCCCTACTTTGCGCTGCAGAAACTCTCCTCCACTCGGCCCAGCAATCATGACTGGCCAGAGGAACAAACGTTACGTGAGGGGTAGCAGAAAAACAAAATAATATGCGCACTCATCCACACAGCGTGCTGCAGCGACCATCTTGTCTGTAGATCCTGTCCCATCAGATAAAACAGATGTCCGACTGCCGCAGTTGAGAGTACACCACCAGCACACTCCTCTACCTGCACAGCAGTCAGAACCTTCTAGGCAGCAGCTCCTGGCCGCAATTCAGGAAAGCCAAGCTACATTAACTCATTTTGGAAGGAGACGTTTGGAAGACCAGACGTTAATGACATTCAGCCAAATACAAGAATTGTATAATTCCAAACCATTAATATTTTTCATACATTCAATTACGACACTGTACAATCAGAATTATAAGGAATACATATCCCTATGAATACTAGCCAACTTTATTAACTACTGAGCAGATCATATGCCAAGAATTTTGTGTCAATTGTTAAACCAAAAAACAAACCCATTTACAACGCTATTAAAATCCTGGCAACGAAATATCCCCTCAATGACAACAGAGAGTGGAAAGATATGGCAGCCTCACACACACAGGTCTCCCCGGCAGCAAATAATAGATTAATACAATTATTTATTTGCACCAAGCCTACCTAACACCACTACGACTCAGTCGGATGTACAGAGGCCGACATAGTGAATGCCCAAAGTGTAATTCACCAGAGGCGAACTTCTGGCATTTACTGTGAGAGTGTCAAGCAATCAAGAGGTACTGGATCAGGGTCCTGCAAACACTTACTGGGATGATGGGTACACCAATTCCCCAAGAGATCTGGAGTAAACACCAACTCTCTATTTTGAAAGAAACACTGTTCTATGCCAGGAAAACAATACTACATTGGATGAGTCTCTGATCCATCCAAAGTGCGACAATGGAAGTCAATTAGAACATGACCTCCCCTTCTTAGATTAGTATATAGTGTGTAGAGGTAAATTACTGGTAACTAAATAAAAAAAAATATGGTCCCTTTCGCCCTCCTAACAGGGAACTATGGGATAAGTATCAAACAACAACCCTTCTGAGAATGTTAAGACATAAAAAACAAACTAATGTGTTAAGGATGGTATTAAATAGAATATAACGCAACATACTCTGTAGATGTAGGCAAATTGTTTCATATTAGGTTTATTCAAATGCACGAAAAAGTCCATATGCATATTGCCTATCTGGGTGCAGACATCTGATATCCCTACTTCCGAGGGACTGGGTCTAAACCCCCTTGATGAAGGGGGCTTAGACCCTCGAAACGTTGTGTTTGTTGATGTATGGTTTGGAATAAACTTACCTTTCAACGTGGAGTGGCGACTCGCATCATACTTTGTTAAGTTTTTTCACTCTTCTATTGATCAATAAACCGAGTTTAAAAAAAGTTAGAAATGTAGGGACAGATCCATTCTAAGATACAAAAGTTTGCCTGTGCTATTAATTAGCAGCAAACAATCAAAGGTTGGCTGTTTAGGGTGGCTAAACACAGGGCTATTATTTGTCCTGACCAAGTGTTTGCTGCGAGCGAGCGATCGCTCAGCCGGGTCAAATGACAATAGTGGCCTCGGCCGAAAGCACGCGCGACCAATCCCATAGGGAGCCAGAAATATCTGCTGGTGTGTACCTAGACTAATGCGTCACCACAGCTACATCTAATTGGTTGCTGCAGATAAAAAGCATTTACACTTTACACCTTTTATTTTACCAGCCCCTAATGTCCACACTATACAGGGAGATCAATAAAAGTTCTTCTTTAAAAATGGTGCTAATTTTGCCCAACCAATCAGATCTTATTTAACATTTGAAAGCTAACATCTGATTGGTTGGGGCAAAATTAGCACCATTATTAAGTATAAAAACTTTTATTGAATAACCTTGTATGTCTGATCTGCTTATAGTAATGCATGCGATCACCAATTTTTTTGCGAATCTCTGTGCTTCGATTGCGTAACATTGTACAGATTTCAGCGCAATTGGACAACATTGCACAGGTAAACGATTGTGCATGTATGCGGTATAGTGTGGTCTCACCCTTAAGAAGGCCTGTAGGTATACGCGATGTACCCTAAAGGGCCGCTGAGTTGTTAGGATATTATAGTCACTGAGTAGTTCTGTGTCCATATAAAGGTACAAGGACACAGGATGAGTTATAAAGCACAGAGAACTCTGGGGGGGCCTAGCAGGGGGGAGCAACCGCAGGGGGGCCTAGGAGCCAAGCGGGCCCCATCTTTTAATGTTCCCTATGGCAGATATAGCCTCCTCCCAGCAAACCAATGTGGATAAAGCACGGGCCCCATCATAGTTGCCCAGTGATTCCTAGTTACACCACTGACTGCATTAAGCCATGACTTTGGGTTTCAGGATTTGTACCTGCAGTCAGGACAATCCCATCCAAATAGGGACTTATGGCAACCCTGCTGTAGCCTGTGAGAAATGATATTGGGGTAAATGTTCAAATATCCTGCTTCTAAATTATTGAGGGACATCAACTGACCTGTGCTTCACCCCTCTGCCCCGAAGGAAAGGCATGCTCAGTTAAGACTTAATTCTGGGGAAAACAGGAAGAACCTGGACAAATATTTTTTAGAAATGACAGTTGGGATGGGAAGCCTATTAATGCAGGCTGGTCACATGACTACAAGCTGATCTCATGGCTGAAAATAACTTCTCACAAATTGTATCTAGAGACTGAAGGTTCAGTTTGAAAGTACCATGGAGGCTTTTTAACCTTTAAATAAAGTAAAGGATGAAATACTTACTGAACGAGGATTAACAGTTACCGAGTCCAGAAAATCCAACACCAGCACCAAAAGAAGATAAAATATAACATAGGATGGAGCTGTAGTGTAAAAAAAGAAGGAAAAAAATGCAAATGAATTAGCAAAAAGCAGAAAAGTTGATAAAAAGGTCCTGCTTTGTCGCTATCTCACAAATTATAAATGTTTTACTGTTTCTATGACATCACAGGTGGGATATCAAATTTCACGTTGAATGACATCACAGATGCATCACAGATGACATCATCAAGGATTTCAAATATACTATATTATCTCTTTATTACAAAATCCAAAATATTAACTAAATATGATAATATAATAATAATATAGGCACTTCAGTATCATATATGTAAAGGTCTATATAATTGAGATTTTTATCACTGTATAATTCACCCCTCCCATGGATCCCTACAGGATCCAACTGTACAAAGATAGTTTATAATGTATCCCCTACTGTAATATCCTTTAAAATTATAAAGGATATTAGAAGTCACTGAGGAGATCTGTGTCCATATAAAGGTACGAGGACACAGAATGAGTTATAAAGGAAGGGAACTGGGAGTGGCACTTGTGTTTAAGGCATAATGTATCTCCTACTAAATTATAGTATTAAAAGTCATTGAGGAGTTCTGTGTCTAAAATAAAACTTACAAGGACACAAGCTGAGTTATACAGGTCAGGGAACTCTGAGTAACACTCTTGTATTATAATGGATAATGGATCCCTGGGGGAAGACTGGCCCGGTAGTAATGACGTTTCTGCGTGTGCGTACATAGGGTGCAACTTACATTAGGCCAGGTCAGTATCAGACGAGAACTCAAGACTTGTTTACAGACATGGACATTAAAGACCAAGTCCCAGATGGAGCCCATGCTGCCATGGTAAGGGAATCCCCTAATCGCACATCTTACTGGGGGAGGGGTAGGGAGTCAGGGCTGATAAAAGGACCATGGGATTGACCTATAGAGGTTTACCCATTTTGGGGTTAATCACACGTTGAAGTTAACCTGGAGTAAACGACTTTTTTTTAACTTTTTAACACTCACGTCACTATTGATTGGGTTTTATAAGATTTTTAAGATATTATTATGGCACATGCACTCGTTGATTATCTTTCTAAAACTTGTTCATACATTTTATTGTCTTATATTTTTAAATATTTATATAAGATAATTATTTCACTTTATTGTATTATTGGATTGATGCATTATACAATCATATCACTAGAGTCAGTATCACTTCCTGTTTGTACACTGTATTTAAATGCACTTAGCACTTTTGTTCATTGTTTTATTGTCTGAAGAAGGTACCACACGGGTACCGAAACTTACACGTGTGAATAAACACACTAGAAATTTTGAAAGACTGGAGTGCGCTGTTTCTTATAATTATTTGTGATTGAGCGGCCTGGCTATGGCCTAACACGCTGCACCCAGCACCTTTGAATTTACTCAAGGGGGAGTGCGGTGACCAAATACTTACACTTTTGGACATTGTTGGGGTTTAGGTAGATGCGCATGTGTTGATTTTGTGCCAATAGATGGTTAGAAACTACAACTCCCAGCATTTCTTGGTTGCATTCTACAAAAAAACATGCTGGGAATTGAATTTCCAAAATATTTGGAGTGCCAAGGCACTCAACACTTCAGGAAGATGCCAGTGAGTCCTGAGATATTGGGGTGTATAATTTGCTACAATGATCATGATGGTGGCAGTTACTAGGAAGGTTTTCTGAAGATTTTATACCTGTACCTGGGAATATGGCAGTGTTTACTGCAAACGAGTTGATCCAGGGAAATTTCCGATTGCCACTTGGAGTCAGGAAGGAATTTTTTCCCCCTTCATAAATTTGGTGGGCGTTTTTTGCCTTCCTCTGGATCAACAGTTAGGCAGGAAATGAGGATATTGCTAGATGGGTTGGACTGGATGGACGTATGTCTTTATTCAACCTCAAATACTATACTATACTATACTATACTATACTATACTATACTATACTATACTATACTATACTATACTATACTATACTATACTATACTATACTAACCTTTGATTGGTTGCTGCTAATTAATAGCACAGGCAAACTTTTGTATCTTAGAATAGAGAGTTGGTGTTTACTCCAGATCTCTTGGGGAATTGGTGTTCCCATCATCCCAGTAAGTGCTTGCAGGACCCTGGTCCAGTACCTCTTGGAACTGAGGAGGTTCCATCAGAAACCGAGCCAGGAAGTGGAAGTAGGCCCCCAACTGGCCGGCTAAAAGCTTGAAGTCAGTTAGCTGATCCTCTAAGAACCATCAAGAACCAAGGAGGATCTGCCAGGAGACAAAGCCCCAATCGGCTGGCCACGTGCCTGAAGTCCAGTCGGGTGGTGTTCGTTGATCCACCTAGGCAGGGAACCGAGCATCTAACCGGCTGGCCACGGGCGTAAAGTCTGGTCGGACGGAGTTTGTTGATCCGTCAGGGCCGGAACCAAGAACCCAACTGGTCGGCCACGCCCACAATATGGGCGTGAAGTCCGGTCAGATGGCATTCGTTAATCCGCCTAGGCTGGAATCCAAACCCCCAACTGACCAGCCACGGGCGTGAAGTTCAGTCAGACGGTGTTCGTTGATCCGCCAGGGTTGGAACTGAGCCCCCAACCGACCGGCCACGTGCGTGAAGTCCAGTGGGATGGCGCTCATTGATCCGCCAAGGTCGAATGACGTTTGTTGATCCTCCAGGAACTAAAGAACCGGCAGGAATTTAGGAGGATCCACCAGGAAGCGAGCCCACAAGGAACTGAGGAGGTTCTATCAGAAACCGAGCCAGAAAGTGGAAGAAGGCCCCCAACTGGCTGGCTAAAAGCGTGAAGTCAGTTCGCTGATTCTCTAAGAACCGTCAAGAACCAAGGGATAAATATCTACACCCTATACTTGGTTATTCACATATATTAGAGGTTAAAGAAACGCATTGAACTGTGTTTTATCGTTAAGTCCAATGGGTGCTAATGCATTCAGTAAGAAGATCCAACGGCTTTCATGTCTGATTAGTTTATGTTCCCTGTCACCTCCTCTGATCCCTAATGGTACTTTTCCCAAGATAAACCATCTGAGACCTTCGGGTGATGCCTTATGATACATTAAAAAATGATTAGCAACATTCGTCAATTTATCCTGTCTCTGTTTCTCAGTGGTAGCTGTTCGTATGTTCGATAGATGTTCGATTATTCGATCTTTCGCTCTACGAGAGGTCATCCCGACATATCTCTTTTGACATGGGCAAATCAGTACATAGATTACTCATTCTGTTGAGCAGTTGGTATATCCAGTGAGATAGTGTTTCTTTCCGAATCGGTCCACAATGTGGTCTGTTTGTAATGTGTTGTTGCATACACAGCAATGGCCACATTTGAAAAACCTCTGGATGTGAGAAAAGTGTCAATTTTCTTTAGTTCACTGAAATGACTATATACTAGTTTATCCCTCAATGTAGGAGCACGTTTGTATATGAATGAAGGTTTCGAGGGAATTTTGCTAGATATAGATCTGTCACACATTAGAATATTCCAATTGTTTTTGATTATTCTTTCTACTGATTGGTAATTGTCATTGAATTGTGTAATAAAGCGTATTTGGTCATCCAGGATACGTTTTCGTGGTTTAGGTTGTAATAGGGTTTCCCTGTCAGTTTTCAATGCTTTCCTGTAAGCATTGTTAATTTGATTCATGGAATAGCCTCTCTTTTTGAAACGGTTTTTCATTTCCATTGCGCGAGCTTTGAAGATATCACGTTCAGTACAGTTTCGGCGTAATTTCAAGAACTCTCCAAATGGAATACTGTTTGAACTGTTATGAGGAGATTGTTGGTAACTACTCACTGCATACCTCACCAATACTGATGGGGGAGATTTATGAATACGTAACTACCTCCACCCCCACTCATTTATGTTTGTATACCGGATGATTCCCATTTTTTCAAAGTTTTTAAGTGTGTGTCTTGCTTCTCACATATTTTAATGCATATCTAACCATACTGAATCCTGCTACTGGCACCAGGTCAAGCTTTAACGTGTCTATTTGCAGTAATCACTGCCATAATGCCAGGTACAGGTATAAAATCTTCAAGAACCTTCCTAGTAACTGCCACCATCATGATCATTGTAGCAAATTTACCACCCCAATATCTCAGGACTCACTGGCATCTTCCTGAAGTGTTGAGTGCCTTGGCACTCCAAAATATTTTGGAAATTACAATTCCCAGCATGTTTTGTTTGTAGAATGCAACCAAGAAATGCTGGGAGTTGTAGTTTCTAACCATCTATTGGCACAAAATCAACACACTGGCATCTACCTAAACCCCAACAATGTCCAAAAGTGTAAGTATTTGGTCACCGCACTCCCCTTGAGTAAATTCAAAGGTGCTGGGTGCAGCTGTTAGGCCATAGCCACAGGCCGCTCAATCACAAATAATTATAAGAAACAGCGCACTCCAGTCTTTCAAAATTTCTAGTGTGTTTATTCACACGTGTAACGTTTCGGTACCCGTGTGGTACCTTCTTCAGACAATAAAACAATGAACAAAAGTGCTAAGTGCATTTAAATACAGTGTTACAACAGGAAGTGATACTGACTCTAGTGATATGATTGTATAATGCATCAATCCCAATAATACAATAAAGTGAAGATAATTATCTTATATAAATATTTAAAAATATAAGACAATAAAATGTATGAACAAGTTTTTAGAAAGATAATCAACGAGTGCATGTGCCATAATAATAATCTTATAAAAATCTTATAAAACCCAATCAATAGTGATGTGAGTGTTAAAAAGTTAAAAAAAAGTTGTTTACTCCAGGTTAACTTACACGTGTGATTAAACCCCAAAAATGGGTAAACCTCTATAGGTCAAATCCCATGGTCCTTTTATCAGCCCTGACTCCCTACCCCTCCCCCAGTAAGATGTGCGATTAGGGGATTCCCTTACCATGGGCAGCATGGGCTCCATCTGGGATTCTTGGTCTTTAATGTCCATGTCTGTAAACAAGTCTTGAGTTCTCGTCTGATACTGACCTGGCCTAATGTAAGTTGCACCCTATGTACGCACACGCAGAAACGTCATTACGCATAGGCGGGCATTTTCCCCTCAGCCTACCGGGCCAGTCTTCCCCCAGGGATCCATTATCCATTATAATACAAGAGTGTTACTCATACTCAGAGTTCCCTGACCTGTATAACTCAGTCTTGTGTCCTTGTAATTTTATTTAGACCACAGAACTCCTCATGACTTTTAATATCCTTATAATTTACAGTAGGAGATACATTATGCCTTATAACACAAGTGCCACTCCCAGTTCCCTTCCCTTTATAACTCATTCTGTGTCCTCGTACCTTATATGGACACAGATCTCCTCAGTGACTTCTAATATCCTTTAATATTTTAAAGGATATTACAGTAGGGGATACATTATAAAACTTACATATCTTTTGTACAGTTGATCCTGTAGGATCCAGGGAGGGGTGAATTATACAGTGATAAAAATCTCTAATTATATAGACCTTTACATATATGATACTGAAGTGCCTATATTATTATTATATTATCATATTTAGTTAATATTTTGGATTTTGTAATAAGAAAGATATAGTAGATATTTGAAATCCTTGATGATGTCATCTGTGATGCAATCTGTGATGTCATTCAACAGTGAAATTTGATATCCCACCTGTGATGTCATAGAAACCAGTAAAACATTTTATTAATTTGTGAGATAGCGACAAGCAGGACCTTTTATCAACCTTTTCTGCTTTTTGCTAATTCATTTGCATTTTTTTTTCCTTCTTTTTTTACCACTACAGCTCCATCCTATGTTATATTATCTTCTTTTGGTGCTGGTGTTGGATTTTCTGGACTCGGTAACTGTTAATCCTCGTTCAGTAAGTATTTCATCCTTTACTTTATTTAAAGGGTATAAAAAGCCTTCCATGGTACTTTCAAACTGAACCTTCAGTCTCTAGATACAATTTGTGAGAATTATTTTCAGCCATGAGATCAGCTTGTAGTCATGTGACCAGCCTGCATTAATAGGCTTCCCATCCCAACGTCATTTCTAAAAAATATTTGTCCAGTTCTTCCTGTTTTCCCCAGAATTAAGTCTTAACTGAGCATGCCTTTCCTTCGGGCAGAGGGGTGAAGCACAGGTCAGTTGATGTCCCTCAATAATTTAGAAGCAGGATATTTGAACATTTACCCCAATATCATTTCTCACAGGCTACAGCAGGGTTGCCATAAGTCCCTATTTGGATGGGATTGTCCTGACTGCAGGTACAAAATCCTGAAACCCAAAGTCATGGCTTAATGCAGTCAGTGGTGTAACTAGGAATCACTGGGCAACTATGATGGGGCCCGTGCTTTATCCACATTGGTTTGCTGGGAGGAGGCTATATCTGCCATAGGGAACATTAAAAGATGGGGCCCGCTTGGCTCCTAGGCCCCCCTGCGGTTGCTCCCCCTGCTAGGCCCCCAGAGTTCTCTGTGCTTTATAACTCATCCTGTGTCCTTGTACCTTTATATGGACACAGAACTACTCAGTGACTTATAATATCCTAACAACTCAGCGGCCCTTTCGGGTACATCGCGTATACCTACAGGCCTTCTTAAGGGTAGACCACACTATACCGCATAACGCACAATCGTTTACCTGTGCAATGTTGTCCAATTCGCTGAAATCTGTACAATTTTACGCAATCGAAGCACAGAGATTCGCAAAAAATTGGTGATCGCATGCATTACTATAAGCAGATCAGACATACAAGGTTATTCAATAAAAGTTTTTATACTTAATAATGGTGCTAATTTTGCCCCACCAATCAGATGTTAGCTTTCAAATGTTAATAAGATCTGATTGGTTGGGCAAAATTAGCACCATTTTTAAAGAAGAACTTTTATTGAATCTCCCTGATAGTGTGGACATTAGGGGCTGGTAAAATAAAGGTGTAAAGTGTAAATGCTTTTTATCTGCAGCAACCAATTAGATGTAGCTGTGGTGACGCATTAGTCTAGTACACACCAGCAGATATTTCTGGCTCCCTATGGATTGGTCGCGCGTGCTTTCGGCCGAGGCCACTATTTGTCATTTGACCCGGCTGAGCGATCGCTCGCTCGCAGCAAACCTTGGTCAGGACAATAATAGCCCTGTGTTTAGCCACCCTTAAACAGCCAACCTTTGATTGTTTGCTGCTAATATAGCACAGGCAACTTTTGTATCTTAGAATGGATCTGTCCCTACATTCTAACTTTTTTTAAACTCGTTTTTATTGAATCAAGAAAAGAGTGAAGAAAACTTAACAAAGTATGATGCAGAGTCGCCACTCCACGTTGAAAGGTAAGTTTATTCCAAACCATACATCAACACACCACAACGTTTCGAGGGTCTCCCCCTCATCAGGGGTTTAGACCCAGTCCCTCGGAAGTAGGGATATCAGAAGATGTCTGCACCCAGATAGGCAATATGCATATGGACTTTTTTGTGCATTTGAATAAAACCTAAATATGAACAAATTTGCCTACATCTACAGAGTAGTTTGCGTTATAATTCTATTTAAATTCCATCCTTAAACACAATTATAGTTTTGTTTTTATGTCTAACATTCTCAGAAGGTTGTTGTTGTTGATACTTCCCATAGTTCCCTGTTAGGAGGGCGAAAGGGACCATATTTTTTTTTATTTAGTTACCAGTAATTTACCTCTACCTACATATATACTAATCTAAGAAGGGGGAGGTCATGTTCAATAATTGACTTCCATTGTCGCACTTTGGATGGATCAGGACTCATCCAATGTAGTATTGTTTTCCTGGCATAGAACAGTGTTCTTTTCAAAATAGAGAGTTGGTGTTTACTCCAGATCTCTTGGGGAATTGTGTGTACCCATCATCCCATTAAGTGTTTTGCAGGACCCTGATCCAGTACCTCTTGATTGCTTGACACTCTCACAGTAAATGCCAGAAGTTCGCCTCTGGTGAATTACACTTTGGGCATTCACTATGTCGGCCTCTGTACATCCGACTGAGTCGTAGTGGTGTTAGGTAGGCTTGGTGCAAAATAAATAATTGTATTAATCTATTATTTGCTGCCGGGGAGACCTGTGTGTGTGAGGCTGCCATATCTTTCCACTCTCTGTTGTCATTGAGGGGATATTTCGTTGCCAGGATTTTAATAGCGTTGTAAATGGGGTTTGTTTTTTGGTTTAACAATTGACACAAAATTCTTGGCATATGATCTGCTCAGTAGTTAATAAAGTTGGCTAGTATTCATAGGATATGTATTCCTTATAATTCTGATTGTACAGTGTCGTAATTGAATGTATGAAAAATATTAATGGTTTGGAACATTATACAATTCTTGTATTTGGCTGAATGTCATTAACGTCTGGTCTTCCAAACGTCTCCTTCCAAAATGCCAGTTAATGTGCTTGGCTTTCCTGAATTGCGGCCAGAGCTGCTGCCTAGAAGGTTCTGACTGCTGTGCAGGTAGGGAGTGTGCTGGTGGTGACTCTCAACTGCGGCAGTCGGACCATCTGTTTTATCTGATGGGGACAGGTCTACAGACAGATGGTCCTGCAGCACGCTGTGTGATAGTGCGCTATTTTATTTTTTTTTCTGCTACCCTCACGTAACGTTTGTTCCTCTGGCCAGTCATGATTGCTGGGCGAGTGGAGGAGAGTTTCTGCAGCGCAAAGTAGGTGCTCCTTATCTGTGTGTGCTACCTTATTAGCGCCAAGCCACACTCAGCATTTCTATCTTTACTAAAATACATTTTTCTAAGGGCAAGATCCGGTCACCGACAGTTCAAGTGTCATTCATGGGGTACTATAGGTAACTGCACGATCGCCTGTGATTTACCAACATACCCAGCTGATCTGACTGCTGCTGAACTGGGGTCTGACGTATAGTACATACCACATAGAGGGTGGTAAAATATGTGCCAAAGTTTGGTAATGTAAATGCTCTTGACACAGACTGGTAATAAGTGCTCTTGAAACAGACTGGTTAAACCAAGTTGCCCACCAGAGGACTAGTTAAACCAACTTTTCCACCACAGTGACAGGTAAAACTAAGTTTCCCACCACAGTGACGGTAAAACTAAGTTGCCCACCACAGTGACAGGTAAAACTGTTGCCCACCACAGTAATTGTAAAACCAAGTTGCCCACTACAGTGACTGGTTAAACCAAGTTGCCCCACCAGAGTGACAGTTACCCAATTTTTCCACCACAGTGACAGGTAAAACTAGTTGCCCACCACACGTGACAGGTAAAACCAAGTTGCCCACTACAGTGACTGGTAACCGTTGCCCACTACAGTACTGTAAACCAAGTTGCCACCACAGTGACTGGTAAACCAAGTTGCTCACCACAGTGACTGGTAACACCAAGTTGCCCACTACATTGAATGATAAAAACAAGTTTCCACACGTGATTTGTAAAACCAAGTTTCCCACCACTGAAGCTATGACTACTTTATGTATACCAGGATCTTACATGCCTTCCATATAATACTGCTAGCTACCTAGCATGTACTGCAACCTACTTACCTGCTCCTCTATCTTACCCCCCCCACCCCAGCACTATGCTTCCCCCTCACTATGAACATTTTCATGAATCCTGCACTGGTAGAAGACAAATTTGGAAACATTTCTCTATTTGTACTGTTGCTTCCAGCACTGGGCACCTACCTACCATACTGAATCCTCTACTGGCACCAGGTCAAGCTTTAACGTGTCTGTTTGCAGTTAACACTGCCATATGCCAGGTACAGGTATGAAATCTACAAGAACCTTCCTAGTAACTGCCACCACTTTATCATTGTAGCAAATATATCCACCCACTATCTCAGGACTCACTGGCATCATCCGAAGTGTTGAGTGCCTTGGCACTCAAAAATGTTTTTGGAAACTACAATTCCCAGCATGCTTGTTTGTAAATGCAACCAAAATGCTGGGAGTTGTAGTTTCTAACCATCTATTGGCACAAAATCAACACACTGGCATCTACCTAAACCCAACAATGGGCAAACCTCTATAGGTCAATCCATGGTCCTTTTATCAGCTCTGGCTCTCTCCCCTCCCCCAGTTAGATGGGCATTAGGGATTCCCTTGACATGGGCAGCAGGGGCTGCATCTGGGATTCTTGGCCTTTAATGTCCATGTCTGTGAAAAAGTCTCGGGTTCTCGCCTGATACTGACCTGGCCTAATGTAAGTTGCACCCATGTACGCACACGCAGAAACGTCATTACCATGGGCGTGCCCTGTGATGTCATGCTTTGATAACGCAGTGACGTTATTGCATGCCCGTGACGTGCGTGTGGCCCCCAATTTTCATTGAACCCCAGCCTGGCGGGCATTTTCCCTCAGCCTACCAGGCCAGTCTTCCACCAGGGATCCATTATCCTATAAACAAGAGTGTTACTCAGAGTTCCCTGACCTGTATACTCTATACTTGTGTCCTTGTAAGTTTTATTTAGACACAGAACTCCTCAGTGACTTTTAATATCCTTATAATTTAGTAGGAGATACATTATGCCTTATACAAGTGCCACTCCAGTTCCCTTCCCTTTATAACTCATTCTGTGTCCTTGTACCTTTATATGGACACAGATCTCCTCGTGACTTCTAATATCCTTAATTTACAGTAGGGGATACATTATAATCTTTTGTACGTTGGATCTGTAGGGATCCATGGGAGGGGAATTATCAGTGATAAAAATCTTAATTATATGACCTTTACATATATGATACTGAAGTGCCTATATTATTATTATTATCATATTTAGTTAATATTTTGAATTTTGTAATAAAAATATGTAGATATTTGAAATCCTTGATGATGTCATCTGTGATGCAACCTGTGATGTCATTCAACAGTGAAATTTGATATCCCCATGTGATGTCATAGAAACCAGTAAAACATTTTTTATTTGTGAGATAGCGACAAAGCAGGACCTTTTTATCAACTTTTCTGCTTTTTGCTAATTCATTTGCATTTTTTTCCTTCTTTTTTTACACTACAGCTCCATCCTATGTTATATTTTATCTTCTTTGGTGCTGGTGTTGGATTTTCTGGACTCCATAATTTTAATCCTCTTCTCAGATCACCATTCAGTAAGTACTTCATCCTTTACTTCATTTAAAGGGTATAAAACCTTCCATGGTACTTTCAAACTGAACCTTCAGTCTAGATACATTTGTGAGAAGTTATTTTCAGCCATGAGATCAGCTTGTAGTCATGTGACCAGCCTGCATTAATAGGCTTCCCATCCCAACTGTCATTTCTAAAAATATTTGTCCAGGTTCTTCCTGTTTATCCCCAGAATTAAGTCTTAACTGAGCATAGCCTTTCCTCTGGGGCAGAGGGGTGAAGCACAGGTCAGTTGATGTCCCTCATAAACTAGAAGAGGATATTTGAACATTTACCCCAAATCATTTTCTCACAGGCTACGCAGGGTTGCCATAAGTCCCTATTAGATGGGATTGTCCGACTGCAGGTACAAAATCCTGAAACCCAGTCAGGGCTTATCAGTCAGTGTTGTAACTAGGAATCACTGGGAACTATGATGGGGCCCGTGCTTTATCCACATTGGTTTCGGGAGGAGGCTATATCTGCCATAGGGAACATTAAAAGATGGGGCCCGCTTGCTCTCTCCTAGGCCCCCCCTGCGTTGCTCCCCCCTGCTAGGCCCCCCCAGAGTTCTCTGTGCTTTTAACTCATCCTGTGTCCTTGTACCTTTATATGGACACAGAACTACTCATTGACTTATAATATCTAACAACTCAGCGGCCCTTTCAGGGTACATCGCGTAACCTACAGCCTTCTTAAGGGTGAGACCACACTATACCGCATAACTGACAATCGTTTACCTGTGCAATGTTGTCCAATTGCGCTGAAATCTGTACAATGTTACGCAATCGAAGCACAGAGATTCGCAAAAAAATTGGTGATCGCATGCATTACTATAAGCAGATCAGACATACAAGGTTATTCAATAAAAGTTTTTATACTTAATAATGGTGCTATTTTGCCCCAACCAATCAGAGTTTAGCTTTCAAATGTTAATAAGATCTGATTGGTTGGGCAAAATTAGCACCATTTTTAAAGAAGAACTTTTATTGAATCTCCCTGATAGTGTGGACATTAGGGGCTGGTAAAATAAAAGGTGTAAAGTGTAAATGCTTTTTATCTGCAGCAACCAATTAGATGTAGCTGTGGTGACGCATTAGTCTAGGTACACACCAGCAGATATTTCTGGCTCCTATGGGATTGGTCGCGCGTGCTTTCGGCGCGGCCCTATGGTAATTTGACCCGGCTGAGCGATCGCTCGCTCGCAGCAAACACTTGGTCAGGACAAATAATAGCCCTGTGTTTAGCCACCCTTAAACAGCCAACCTTTGATTGTTTGCTGCTAATTAATAGCACAGGCAAACTTTTGTATCTTAGAATGGATCTGTCCCTCATTTCTAACTTTTTTTAAACTCGGTTTTATTGAATCAAGAAAAGAGTGAAGAAAACTTAACAAAGTATGATGCAGAGTCGCACTCCACGTTGAAAGGTAAGTTTATTCCAAACCATACATCAACAAACACAACGTTTCGAGGTCTAAGCCCCCTTCATCAAGGGGGTTTAGACCCAGTCCCTCGGAAGTAGGATTCAGATGTCTGCACCAGATAGGCAAATGCATATGGACTTTTTCGTGCATTTGAATAAAACCTAATATGAAACAAATTTGCCTACATCTACAAGTATGTTCGTTATAATTCTATTTAAATATCCATCCTTAAACACAATTATGTTTGTTTTTTATGTCTTAACATTCTCAGAAGGGTTGTTGTTTGATACTTATCCCATAGTTCCCTGTTAGGAGGGCGAAAGGGACCATATTTTTTTATTTAGTTACCAGTAATTTACCTCTACCTACATATATACTATCTAAGAAGGGGGAGGTCATGTTCAATAATTGACTTCCATTGTCGCACTTTGGATGGATCAGGACTCATCCAATGTAGTATTGTTTTCCTGGCATAGAACATGTTTTCTTTCAAAATGAGAGTTGGTGTTTACTCCGATCTCTTGGGGAATTGGTGTACCCATCATCCCAGTAAGTGTTTGCAGGACCCTGATCCAGTACCTCTTGATTGCTTGACACTCTCACAGTAAATGCCAGAAGTTCGCCTCTGTGAATTACACTTGGGGCATTCACTATGTCGGCCTCTTTACATCCACTGGTCGTAGTGGTGTTAGTAGGCTTGGTGCAAATAAATAATTGTATTAATCTATTATTTGCTGCCGGGAGACCTTGTGTGTGTGAGGCTGCCATATCTTTCCACTCTCTGTTGTCATTGAGGGGATATTTCGTTGCCAGGATTTTAATAGCTTTTGTAAATGGGGTTGTTTTTTGTTTAACAATTGACACAAATTCTTGGCATATGATCTGCTCGTAGTTAATAAAGTTGGCTAGTATTCATAGGGATATGTATTCCTATAATTCTGATTGTACAGTGTTCTAATTGAATGTTGAAAAATATTATGGTTTGGAACATTATACAATTCTTGTATTTGGCTGAATGTCATTAACGTCTGGTCTTCCAACGTCTCCTTCCAAAATGCCAGTTAATGTACTTGGCTTTCCTGAATTCGGCCAGAAGCTGCTGCTAGAAGGTTCTGACTGCTGTGCAGGTGGGAGTGTGCTGGTGGTGTACTCTCAACTGCGGCGTCGACCATCTGTTTATCTGATGGACAGGATCTACAGACAAGATGGTCGCTGCAGCACGCTGTGTGGATGAGTGCGCATTTTTATTTTGTTTTTCTGCTACCCTCACGTAACGTTTGTTCCTCTGGCCGTCATGATTGCTGGGCCGAGTGGAGGAGAGTTTCTGCGCGCAAAGTAGGGTGCTCCTTATCTGTGTTTGCTACCTTATTAGCGTCCAAGCCACACTCCGCATTTCTATCTTTACTAAAATACATTTTTCTAAGGGCAGATCCGGTCACCGACAGTTCAAAGTGATCATTCATGGGGTACTATAGGTAACTGCACGATCGCCTGTGATTTACCAACATACCCAGCTGATCTGACAGTGGCTGCTGAACTGGGGGTCTGACGTATAGTACATACCACATAGAGGGTGGTAAAATATGTGCCAAAGTTTGGTAATGTAATGCTCTTGAACAGACTGGTAATGTAAGTGCTCTTGAAAACAGACTGGTTAAACCAATTGCCCACAGAGCGACTAGTTAAACCAACTTTTCCCACCACAGGACAGGTAACAAGTTTCCCACCACAGTGACAGGTAAAACTAAGTTGCCCACCACAGTGACAGGTAAAACTAAGTTGCCCACCACAGTAATTGGTAAAACCAAGTTGCCCACTACAGTGACTGGTTAAACCAAGTTGCCCACCAGAGTGACTAGTTAAACCAATTTTTCCACCACAGTGACAGGTAAAACTAAGTTGCCCACCACAGTGACAGGTAAAACCAAGTTGCCCACTACAGTGACTGGTAAAACCAAGTTGCCCACTACAGTGACTGGTAAAACCAAGTTGCTCACCACAGTGACTGGTAACACCAAGTTGCCCACTACAGTGAATGATAAACCAAGTTGCCACCACATGATTTGTAAACCAAGTTTCCCACCACATTGAAGCATGACTACGTATAGTATACCAGGATCTACATGCCTTCCATATAATACTGCTGCTACCTAGCATGTACTAGCAACCTACTTACCTGCTCCTCTATCTTACCCCCCCCTCCACCCCAGCACTATGCTTCCCCCTCACTATGAACATTTTCATGGAATCCTGCACTGGGTAGAAGACAAAGTTGGAAACATTTTCTCTATTTGTACTGTTGCTTCCAGCACTGGGCACCTACCTACCATACTGAATCCTGCTACTGGCACCAGGTCAAGCTTTAACGTGTCTGTTTGCAGTTAACACTGCCTAATGCCAGGTACAGGATGAATCTACAAGAACCTTCCTAGTACTCTGCCACCATCTTGATCATTGTAGCAAATTCCACCCCACTATCTCAGGACTCACTGGCATCTACTGAAGTGTTGAGTGCCTTGGCACTCAAAATGTTTTGGAAACTACAATTCCAGCAGCCTTGTTTGTAGAATGCAACCAAGAAATGCTGGGAGTTGTAGTTCTAACCATCTATTGGCACAAAATCAACACACTGGCATCTACCTAAACCCCAACAATGGGCAACCTCTATAGGTCAATCCCATGGTCCTTTTATCACTCTGGCTCTCTCCCCCCTCCCCAGTTAGATGGGCAGTTAGGGATTCCCTTGACATGGGCAGCAGGGGCTGCTCTGGGATTCTTGGCCTTTAGTCCATGTCTGTGAAAAAGTCTCGGTTCTCGCTGATACTGACCTGGCTAATGTAAGTTGCACCCTATTGCGCACACGCAGAAACGTCATTACGCATGGGCGTGCCCTGTGATGTCATGCGTGATGAACGCAGTGACGTTATTGCATGCACCGTGACGTGGCGGGCGTGTGGCCCCAAATTTTCATTGGAAACCCCTGGCGGGCATTTTCCCCTCACCTACCAGGCCTCTTCCACCAGGGATCCATTATCCATTATAATCAAGAGTGTTACTCAGAGTTCCCTGCCCTGTAACTCTATAGCTTGTGTCCTTGTAAGTTTTATTTAGACACAGAACTCCTCAGTGCACTTAATTCCTTATATTTAGAGTAGGAGATACATTATGCCTTATAACACAAGTGCCCCTCCCAGTTTCCTTCCTTTATAACTCATTCTGTGTCCTTGTACCTTTATATGGACACAGATCTCCTCAGTGACTTCTAATATCCTTATAATTTACAAGGGGATACATTATAACTTTTGTACAGTTGGATCGTGTAGGGATCCATGGGAGGGTGAATTATACAGTGATAAAATCTAATTATATAAGACCTTTACATATATGATACTGAAGTGCCTATTTTATTATTATTATCATATTTAGTTAATATTTTGAATTTTGTAATAAGAAGATATAGTAGATATTTGAAATCCTTGATGATGTCATCTGTGATGCAACCTGTGATGTCATTCAACAGTGAATTGATATCCCACCTGTGATGTCATAGAAACCAGTAAAACATTTTATTATTTGTGAGATAGCGACAAAGCAGGACCTTTTTATCAACTTTTCTTGCTTTTGCTATTCATTTGCATTTTTTTTTCCTTCTTTTTTACACTACAGCTCCATCCTATGTTATATTTTCTTCTTTTGGTGCTGGTGTTGGATTTTCTGACTCCATAACTTTTAATCCTCATCTCAAGATCACCATTCAGTAAGTACTTCATCCTTTACTTCATTTAAAGGGTATAAAAAGCCTTCCATGGTACTTTCAAACTGAACCTTCAGTCTCTAGATACAATTTGTGAGAAGTTATTTTCAGCCATGAGATCAGCTTGTAGTCATGTGACCAGCCTGCATTTAGGCTTCCCATCCCAACTGTCATTTTCTAAAAATATTTGTCCAGGTTCTTCCTGTTTATCCCCAGAATTAAGTCTTAACTGAGCATGCCTTTCCCTGGGGCAGAGGGGTGAAGCACAGGTCAATTGATGTCCCTCATAAACTAGAATAGGATATTTGACATTACCCCAATATCATTTCTCACAGGCTACAGCAGGGTTGCCATAAGTCCCTATTAGATGGGATTGTCCCGACTGCAGGTACAAAATCCTGAAACCGCAGTCAGGGCTTAATCCAGTCAGTGGTGACTAGGAATCACTGGGCAACTATGATGGGGCCCGTGCTTTATCCACATTGGTTTCTGGGAGGAGGCTATATCTGCCATAGGGAACATTAAAAGATGGGGCCCGCTTGGCTCCAGGCCCCCCTGCAGTTGCTCCCCCCTGCTAGGCCCCCCCAAGTTCTCTGTGCTTTATAATCTCACCTGTGTCCTTGTACCTTTATATGGACCAAGAACTACTCAGTGACTTATAATATCCTAACAACTCAGCGGCCCTTTCAGGGTACATCGCGTATACCTACAGGCCTTCTTAGGGTGAGACCACTATACGCATAACATGCACAATCGTTTACCTGTGCAATGTTGTCCATTGCGCTGAAATCTGTACAATGTTACGCAATCGAAGCACAGAGATTCGCAAAAAAATTGGTGATCGCATGCATTACTATAAGCAGATCAGACATACAAGGTATTCAAATAAAAGTTTTATACTTATAATGGTGCTAATTTTGCCCCAACCAATCAGATGTTAGCTTTCAAATGTTAAATAAGATCTGATTGGTTGGGCAAAATTAGCACCATTTTAAAAGAAAACTTTTATTGAATCTCCCTGATAGTGTGGACTTAGGGGCTGGTAAAATAAAAGGTGTAAAGTGTAAATGCTTTTTATCTGCAGCAACCAATTAGATGTAGCTGTGTGACGCATTAGTTCTAGGTACACACCAGCAGATATTTCTGGCTCCCTATGGGATTGGTCGCGCGTGCTTTCGGCCGAGGCCACTATTGTCATTTGACCCGGCTGACGATCGCTCCTCGCAGCAAACACTTGGTCAGGACAAATAATAGCCCTGTGTTTAGCCACCCTTAAACAGCCACCTTTGATTGTTTGCTGCAATTAATAGCACAGGCAAACTTTTGTATCTTAGAATGGATCTGTCCCTACATTTCTAACTTTTTTTAAACTCGGTTTTATTGAATCAAGAAAAGAGTGAAGAAAACTTAACAAGTATGATGCAGAGTCGCACTCCACGTTGAAAGGTAAGTTTATTCCAAACCATACATCAACAACCACAACGTTTCGAGGGTCTAAGCCCCCTTCATCAAGGGGGTTTAGACCCAGTCCCCGGAAGTAGGGATATCAGATGTCTGCACCCAGATAGGCAATATGCATATGGACTTTTTCGTGCATTTGAATAAACCTAAATATGAAACAAATTTGCCTACATCTACAGTATGTTGCGTTATAATTCTATTTAAATATCCATCCTTAAACACAATTATAGTTTGTTTTTTATGTCTTAACATTCTCAGAAGGTTGTTGTTTGATACTTATCCATAGTTCCCTGTTAGGAGGGTGAAAGGGACCATTTTTTTTTATTTAGTACCAGTAATTTACCTCTACCTACATATATACTAATCTAAGAAGGGGGAGGTCTGTTCAATAATTGACTTCCATTGTCGCACTTTGGATGGATCAGGACTCATCCAATGTAGTATTGTTTTCCTGGCATAGAACAGTGTTTTTTCAAAATAGAGAGTTGGTTTACTCCGATCTCTTGGGGAATTGGTGTACCCATCATCCCAGTAAGTGTTTGCAGGACCCTGATCCAGTACCTCTTGATTGCTTGACACTCTCACAGTAAATGCCAGAAGTTCGCCTCTGTGAATTACACTTGGGCATTCACTATGTCGCCTCTGTACATCCGATGAGTCGTAGTGGTGTTAGGTAGGCTTGGTGCAAAATAAATAATTGTATTAATCTATTATTTGCTGCCGGGGAGACCTGTGTGTGGAGGCTGCCATATCTTTCCACTCTCTGTTGTCATTGAGGGGATATTTCGTTGCCAGGATTTTATAGCGTTGTAAATCGGTTTGTTTTTTGGTTTAACAATTGACACAAAATTCTTGCATATGATCTGCTCAGTAGTTAATAAAGTTGGCTAGTTTTCATAGGGATATGTATTCCTTATAATTCTGATTGTACAGTGTCGTAATTTGAATGTATGAAAAATATTAATGGTTTGGAACATTATACAATTCTTGTATTTGGCTGATGTCATTAACGTTGGTCTCCAAACGTCTCCTTCCAAAATGCCAGTTAATGTAGCTTGGCTTTCCTGAATTGCGGCCAGGAGTTGCTGCCTAGAAGGTTCTGACTGCTGTGCAGGTAGGGAGTGTGCTGGTGGTGTACTCTCAACTGCGGCAGTCGGACCATCGTTTTTATCTGATGGACAGGATCTACAGACAAGATGGTCGCTGCAGCACGCGTGTGGATGAGTGCGCATATTTTATTTGTTTTTCTGCTACCCCTCACGTAACGTTTGTTCTCTGGCCAGTCATGATTGCTGGGCCGAGTGGAGAGAGTTTCTTCTGCAGCGCAAAGTAGGGGTGCTCCTTATCTGTGTGTGCCCTTATTAGCGTCCAGCCACACTCAGCATTTCTATCTTTACTAAAATACATTTTTCTAAGGGCAAGATCCGGTCACCGACAGTTCAAATGATCATTCATGGGTACTATAGGTAACTGCACGATCGCCTGTGATTTACCAACATACCCAGCTGATCTGACAGTGGCTGCTGAACTGGGGGTCTGACGTATAAACATACCACATAGAGGTGGTAAAATATGTGCCAAAGTTTGGTAATGTAAATGCTCTTGAACACAGACTGGTAATTAAGTGCTCTTGAAAAACAGACTGGTTAAACCAAGTTGCCCACCAGAGCGACTAGTTAAACAACTTTTCCACCACAGTGACAGGTAAAACTAAGTTTCCCCCCACAGTGACAGGTAACTAAGTTGCCCACCACAGTGACAGGTAAAACTAAGTTCCACCACAGTAATTGGTAAAACCAAGTTGCCCACTACAGTGACTGGTTAAACCAATTTGCCCACCAGAGTACTAGTTAAACCAATTTTTTCCACCACAGTGACAGGTAAACTAAGTTGCCCACCACAGTGACAGGTAAAACCAAGTTGCCCACTACAGTGACTGGTAAAACCAAGTTGCCCACTACAGTGACTGGTAAAACCAAGTTGCTCACCACAGTGACTGGTAACACCAAGTTGCCCACTACTGAATGATAAAACCAAGTTGTCCACCACAGTGATTTGTAAAACCAAGTTCCCACCACAGTGAAGCATGGACTACGTATAGTATAACCTGATCTTACATGCCTCGTTATATAACTGCTAGCTACCTAGCATGTACTAGCAACCTACTTACCTGCTCCTCTATCTTACCCCTACACCCCCTCCACCCCAGCACTATGCTTCCCCCTCACTATGAACATTTTCATGGAATCCTGCACTGTGGTAGAAGACAAAGTTTGGAACATTTTCTCTATTTGTACTGTTGCTTGCCAGCACTGGGCACCTACCTACCATACTGAATCCTGCTACTGGCACCCAGGTCAACTTTAACGTTCTGTTTTGCAGTTAACCCTGCCATAATGCCAGTACAGGTTGAAATCTACAAGAACCTTCCTATTAAACTTGCCACCATCTTGATCATTGTAGCAAATATACCACCCCACTATCTCAGGACTCACTGCATCATCCTGAAAGTGTGCCCTGTGATTCTGCTGCCTTGTGATGTCATGCGTTGATGAACGCAGTGACGTTATTGCATGCACCGTGACTGTGGCGTGTGGCCCCAAATTTTCATTGGAAACCAGCCTGGCAGGCATTTTCCTCCCTCAGCCACCTACCAGGCAGTCTTCCACCAGGGATCCATTATCCATTATAATCAAGAGTTTACTCAGAGTTCCCTGACCTTATAACTCTATAGCTTGTGTCCTTGTAATTTATTTAGACACAGAACTCCTCAGTACTTTTAATATCCTTATATTTAGAGTAGGAGATACACTTATGCCTTAACAAAGTGCCACTCCCAGTTCCCTTACCCTTTATAACTCATTCTGTTTCCTTGTACTTATATGGACACATCTCCTCAGTGACTTCTAATATCCTATATTTACAGTAGGGATACATTAAATCTTTTGTACAGATTGGATCGTGTAGGGATCCATGGGAGGGGTGAATATACAGTGATAAAATCTTTAATTATATAGACCTTTACATATATGATACTGAAGTGCCTATATTATTATATATCATATTTAGTTAATATTTTGAATTTTGTAATAGAAGATATAGTAGATATTTGAAATCCTTGATGATTCATCTGTGATGCAACCTGTGATGTCATTCAACAGTGAATTTGATATCCCCCTGTGATGTCATAGAAACCAGTAAAACATTTTATTTATTTGTGAGATAGCGACAAAGCAGGACCTTTTTATCAACTTTTCTGCTTTTTGCTAATTCATTGCATGCATTTTTCCTTCTTTTTTTACACTACAGCTCCATCCTATGTTATATTTTATCTCTTTTGTGCTGGTGTTGGATTTTCTGGACTCGGTAACTGTTAATCCTCGTTCAGTAGTATTTCCCTTTACTTTATTTAAAGGGTATAAAAGCCTTCCATGGTACTTTCAACAACTGAACCTTCAGTCCTCTAGATACAATTTGTGAGAAGTTATTTTCAGCATGAGATCAGCTTGTAGTCATGTGACCAGCCTGCATTAATAGGCTTCCCATCCCAACTTCCATTTTCGT
>JAACNH010002028.1:0-48612 GCA_019447015.1 Hymenochirus boettgeri
ACAAGAGTGGAGAATAAAAAGCTGCGAGAGGAAGAAGGGGGGCGGGTACGCGTGTTCGACATCTTAGTGACCGTCATCAATCGAAGCACTGAGATCAACCTTCAACAAAACTCATGTTAAACATACATCAAAGTTCAGCCTAACTTTGATTTTTTTTAAAGCTATTCAATGAACTTCCATTACCACGATCGCCTGGAAGACAGTTCCACGTGTACACCGTTCTCGACTGGTAAGGAACCTCCAACCTGAAGATGAACTTCTTTTTCTCTTCCAACCTTAAGGATGTTCCACGTTCCTCTGATATGACCCTATTAGTAACCTGCACCAGATATTTCATTGTATGGCCATTAATATATTTATTAAGGTTAGAGAGTCGCCACTAGGACCCCCTCTTAGCTATAGATTGTAGTAGGGACTCCCGTAGGGTTAAGATTGTAGTAGGAAGCCTTCTTAGCGTAATAGATTGTAGAGGGAACCTTCTTATCTCAGATTAGCAGTAGGACCTTCTTAGCTATATTGTAGTAGGAAAACCTTCTTAGCTTATAGATTTTAGTAGGGAACCTTCTAGCTATAGCTTGAGTCAGGCGACAACCCCTTCTTCGCTAACTAGATTGGCAGTAGGGGGACCTTCTAGCTATAGATCGTATTAAGGACCTTCTTATCTATAGTTGTATTATGACACCTTAGCTTAGCTTGTAGTAGGGAACCTTCTTAGCTATAGATTTTAGTATGGGCCTTCTCAGCTTAGCTTGTAGTATGAAACCTTCTTAGCTTAGATTTATAGGACCTTCTATGCTATAGTTGTATAGGGGAACCTCTCAAATCGATGTTTATTATATCCGTAGATTTTTATGAAGGAAAAATCAATAGACTTATTTACATACCCGAGTAAGTTGTATAGTGGATGCTAGGTTATTAGGGCAGGTCACACTAACAACATTTGGCACACACGTATTTTGCCATGCGATTTTGGTTAAATGGAAATCACAGAAACGCAAAAATTCACAGCAATTTCCGATGTGCGTGCCATTGTGTGCATACCATTTTTTGCGGATCAAACGTTTTTTTTTGCGCGCGTTTCTTTTTCTTTCTTTAATTTCTTTACTTCAAACTAGCTCATGGACAAATGGAACAGCGTCGACAAAGCACCACACCTTGTTGTAGTGGGGCCTCACCCAAATCCTAAATGTTTGTGGAAAATCAAATGGCAACTGCTTGTTCCGACCGCCCCTCCGACCCTTTCAACAATATATTATATAGAATCGGCCTGTTGAAAATGATAAGCACCATCACTGTGTATAAGCTCTGCCCATCACAGGTGATCAGAAACGGTGGTATCAACCTGGCCTGTCTCTCAGTTAAACTTCATAGTCCTTAACATTGGTTTCCCTCACTCTACCACAGATCAGAGTGGCATACCTCTGTTTAGTGTCCCTTTAAAGGACGTACAGGCCAGGCTGATAACCCCATTTCTGATCACCCTGTGATGTACACAGTCAATCACAGGGATTCCTCAACAGGAAGGGATCGCGATGTGTAAGAGGCTCATTAAAGAGGGGTACTCTAATCCCCCCTACTGATTCCTTAGGGACCTTCTGGAGTTTTGTATTGGGTCAAACTAATCTTTTGTTTTTAAAGTAGGTACTACAACATGCAGACATCCCTGGAAAAAATTTGACATGGGTACTAAGTCAGCCACTCTTTTTGGCCAACTTACTCAGGGCTGCAGACTTTCGAAGAGAGACGGTTATCCCCAATGTGCCATGATTTTCTTTACAACCTTAATAACCCTCCACTAATAAAACTCACTATGGTATATACTACATAGTCCATTCATTCCAAGATCTAGAGGATCTTTAACATCTATGTAACATACCAACATATGGATGACATAACCAACAGACTGAAACACCGTCTTACATGCTTCCAGCTTTCAACCATGCCTCAAAAGGAAGGCATACGTCGATCACAATATGGGTGCTTATAATGTTCTGATTAGGGGAAAGCCTTCGGGAGCAAGCAGAAGATATAGCCCAACCCGAGGATATGCCTTAATGAGATCCTTCCACTATCTTGTTTTTTTTTTTATAGATATTATATGGATATTTTAAAAAATATGGTTCCCCTGGATGACCAAAATAGGGTGAGAGTGGTCCTATAATATGTAGAATATTAGATAGAATATATTATATAATATAAAAATGTGTCGAGGCGTGTTGCACTTATAGTCCATTTACACATAATTTATATATATGCTTTCTTAACTTTAACCGATGTAAAAATTGTATTATAATATTTGTATCTATCTGTATTAATGGCACTTATCCCCTTGTTTGTATAATCTGTATTTTTATAATGACCAGAGCTACGTACCCAAGTGCGCTATATAAATAAACATATACTACTACTGTATAATCTGTATGTTATAAATGTACAGCCGCTGTGTATCCAAGTGGCGCTAGAAAATAAAATATACATACATACTGTATAATCTGTATTGTTATAGAATGTCCGCTGTGTCCCCCAATGGCGGCTATATAAATAACCATATACCTACATACTGTATAATCTGTATTGGTTATAATTTACAGCAGTGGTGTACCCAAGTGGGGCGCTATAATTAACATATACATACATACGTATATCTTCTGTATTGTTATTAATGTACAGCGCTGTGTACGCCAGTGGCGCTATTATAAATAAAATAATACAGATTATCGTATGTATGAATATGTATGTGTTATAATGTACAGAGCGCTGCTTCCCCATGGCTATATAACCTATACATACATACTGTATAATCTGTATTGTTATAATGTAGCAAGCGCTGTGTCCCCAGTGGCGCTATAGTAAATAAACATCTACAAATACACACTGTATAATCTGTATTGTTAATAATGGTAAACGCTGTGTACCCAAGGGTGCTATATAAATAAACATTACATACTGTTATATCTGTATTGTTTATACATGTATACAGCTGCTGTGTCCCCAAGTTGCGCTAGAATAAAATAAACATATACATAATACTGTATAACTGATGTTATAATGTACATCGCTGTGTACCCGAATGGCGCTATATAAATAACATATACATACATACTGATACTCTGATTGTTTATAAGGTCGCGCTGTGACCAAGTTGCGCTATAATAATAAACATAATACAGATAACAGTATGTATGTAGGTTTTTATGTAGTATGTATGTTTATAATGTACACCTGCGCTCCCCAAGTGGCTATATAAAACAATAAAAATACATACATACTGTATAATCTGTATGTTATAATGTACACAAAAAACAAAAGCCCGCTGTGTACCCCCAGTGGCGCTATATATAAACATATACATACACATACTGTATAATCTGTATTGTTATAATGTACAGCGCTGTGTATCCAGTGGCGCTATATAAATAAACTATATACATACTGTATAATTCTGTATTGTTATAATTACAGCGCTGTGTACCACAAGTGGCGCTATAAATAACTATACAACTACATACTGTATAAATCTGCTATTTGTTATAATGTACACGCTGTGTACCCAAGGTGGCGCTATATAAATAAACTATGCTACATACTGTATACTCTGTATTGGTATAATGTACGAGCCTGTTGTCCCCAAGTGGCCGCTATATAAATAAACATAGACATACCTCTGATAATCTGTATTGTTATAAGGTAGCAGCGCTGTGTACACCAAGTGCGCCTATCTAAATAAACATAATACCTACATACTGTATAATCTGTATTGTTATAAGGTACAGCGCTGTGTCCCCAAGTGGCGTATATAATAAACATAACATACATACTGTAATCTGTATTGTTATAATGTTACAGCGCTGTGTCCCCAGTGGCGCTATATAAAAACATATACATACTCGTATAATCTGTATTGTTATAAGTGTACAAGCGCTGTGTCCCCAAGTGGCGCTATATAAATATACATAATACTGTATAATCTGTATTGTTATAATGTACAGCGCTGGTACCCAAGTGGCGCTTATATAATAAACAATATACATATATATATCATGTATTGTTATAATGTACAGCGCTGGTACCCAAGTGCGCTATATATAAAACATATACATACATACTGTAATCTTATGTTTAAATGTACCTGCTGGTCCCAAGTGGCGCTATTATAATAAACTATATATTACTGTATAATCTGTAGTTTAATTACAGCGCTGTGTCCCCAAGTGGGCCTATATAAATAACATATACATACATACTGTTATCTCGGTATTGTTTATAATGTACAGCGCTGTGACCCAAGTGGCGCTATATAAATAAACATATACATACATACTGTATAATCTGTATTGTTATAATGTACAGCGTGTTTCCCAAGTGGTGCTATATAAACCATAACATATACATACTGTATAATCTGTATTGTTATAATGTACAGCGCTGGGTACCCAAGTGGCGCTATATAATAAACATATACATACTACTGTATATCTGTATTGTTATAATGTACAACGCTGTGTCCCCAAGTGGTGCTATATAAATAAACATATCTACTACTGTATAATCTGTATTGTTATAATGTACAGCGCTGTGTCACCCAAGTGGCTATATAAACATAACATACCATACTGTATAATCTGTATTGTTAATGTACAGCGCTGTGTACCCAAGTGGCGCTATAAAATAAACATATACATACATACTGTATAATCTGTATTGGTTATAATGTACACGCGTTGGTACCCAAGTGGCGTATATAAAATATAACATACACTACCTGTATAATCTGATTGTATATGTACAGCGCTGTGTCCCACGTGCGCCTTATAAACAATATATACATACTGTATAATCTGTATTGTTATATGTACAGCGCTGTGTACCCAGTGGCGCATATAAATAAACATATCATACATACTGGATAATCTGTATGTTATAATGTACAGCGTGTACCCAAGTGGCCTATATAAATAAACATAACATACAACTGTTAATCTGTATTGTTATAATGTACAGCGCTGTGTCCCCAAGTGGCTGCATATAAATAAAACATATACATACAATCTGTATTCTGTATTGTTATAGTCTAGCGGCTGTGTCCAAGTGCCTATATAAATAACATACATACGACTTATAATGTATTGTTTAATGTACAGCGCTGTGTCCCAAGTGGTGCTATATAATAACACATATACATACATACTGTATAATCTGTATTGTTATAATGTACAGCGCTGTGTACCCAAGTGGCGCTTATAAATAAACATATACATACTATGTATATCTGTATTGTTATAATGTACAGCGCTGTGTACCCCAAGTGGCGCTATTAATAATACATATAATACATACTGTAATCGTATGTATATGTACCGCGTGTCCCAAGTGGCGCTTATAAATAAACATATACATATACGTATAATCTGTATTGTTATAATGTACAGCGCTGTGTACCCAAGTGGCGCTATATAAATAAACATATACTACATACTGTATAATCTGTATTGTTAATGTACAGCGCTGTGTACCCCAAGTGGCGCTATAAATAAACATATACATACTGATAATTCTGTTATTGTTATACTGTACAGATGTGTACCCAAGTGGCGCTAATTAAATAAACATATACATACATACTGTATATCTGTATTGTTATAATGTACGGCTGTGTCCCAGTGGCGCTATATAAACATATACATACATACTGTATAATCTGTATTGTTATGTACAGCGCTGTGTCCCCAAGTGGCGCTATATAAATAAACATATACATAACATACTGTATAATCTGTATTGTTATAATTGTACAGCGCTGTGTCCCCAAGTGGTCGCTATATAAATAACATATACATACATACGTATAATCGTGTATTGTTATAATGTACAGCGCTGTGTACCCCAAGTGGCGCTTTATATAATAACATATACAATACTGTATAAATCGGTATTGTTATAAAATGTACAGCGCTGTGGTACCCAAGTGGGCTATGATAATAAACATATACATACATACTGTATAATCTGTATTTTTATAATCAGCGCTGTGTCCCCAAGTGGCGCTATAGAATAACATATACATACATACTGTATAATCTTTATTGTTATAATGGTACAGCGCTGTGTCCCAGTGCCGCTATATAAATAAACATATACATACATACTGTATAATCTGTATGTTAAATTACAGCGCTGTGTCCCAAGTGGGCTATATAAAAACATATACATACATACTGTATAATCTGTATTGTTATAATGTACAGCGCTTGTCCCAAGTGGCCTATATCAATAAACAATACATACATACTGTATAATCTGTATTGTTATAATGTACAGCGCTGTGTCCCCAAGTGGCTTATAAATAAACATATACATACATACTTATAATCTGTATTGTTTAGATGTACAGCGCTGTGTCCCCAAGTGGTCGCTATTAAATAAACATATACATACATACTGTATAACTGTATTGTTATAATGTACAGCAGCGATGTGTACCCTAGTGGCGCTATATAAATAACTATACATACATACTACTGTATAATCTGTAGTGTTAGAATTACAGCGCGTGTGTACCCAAGTGGCGCTATATAAATAAACATATACATACATACCTGTATAATCTGTATTGTTAATGTTACAGCGCTGCGTACCCAGTGGCGCTATATAAATAAACATATAGAATACTACATACTGTATAACTGTATGTTATAAGTACAGCGTGTGTACCCAAGTGGCGCTAGATAAATAAACATAACAAGACATACTGTATAATCTGTATTGTATAATGTACAGCGCGTGTCCCAAGTGGCGCTATATAAAAATATACGTACATACTGTATATCTGCATTGTTATAATGTACAGAGCTGTGTGTCCAAGTGGCGCTATATAAAATACGTACAATACATACTGTAATATCTGTATTGTTATAATGTACAGCGCTGTGTCCCCAAGTGGCGCTATAGAAATAAAACATATACATACATACTGATAATCTGTATTGTTATATTGGTACAGCGCTGTGTACCCAAGTGGCGCCCTTATAAATAAAATTTACATAACTACTAGACTGGTAAGCCCGTTATATAAGGGGCGCTCCTCCTCCATCAATGCGCTTCTTTCTTCAATGTGCCATCCAAATCCCATTTTGGCCCGTACCGCGGACTTCAGGGATGCTCAGCGCACATGTGCATATGGAGAGACACACACGGACTCAGGGACGCACATCTAGGTTTTATCCATAATACAGGATAGACTATGGATTGTGCACGGTTAATAGGATTTTGAACTAATACTTTTCACTTGATAAGATATGAGTCTGTAATAGCTAGTGTCCTATTCCTCGAAACTCGCTTATTCGTCGGAACACGGGAAAACTTCCCTTCTATTTATTAAAATATTTACTGTTAGGCACTTATAACCTACCGATTTTTATTTTTTTTGCAATTTGTATTTTACCTTTAGGTACCCAGCACTTCATCGTTTTGGTGACTTCATTTAAGAGAGCCTGGGAAAGTTTGTATTCTTGGTAGTGGATGTTTACTTTGGTTCTGGGCAGAGCCAAGATAGTTACGTAGCACTTCTGGTAACTTGGATCATTGGTTAACATAGAGTTTGCTATACTGATTGATGTATTTTTGCTCTGTTTCTATCTGCTGTATATGGATGTACTGTTCAACATATCCACTGTGGCAAATGTAGTCCATTTTTTAGGCAGAGCTGGGATTAAGGGAGATCGGGGGGGGGGGGGGCATATGGTGCCCAGGCAGGAACCATCTGTATATTGGGTAATTTATTGTATAAACTATATATATGTTACTCTCTACTACTTTTCTGAGCTGGGCCCCCAGAAGTTTTCTGGCCCCAGGCAGGTGCCTAGTGTTGCCTTGTGAATATCCTGTCAGTTTTTAGTCAATGTGTTTAACTCTTTGGGATTAGTCTGTGTCGTGTTAATTATGTTTATTAATCTTACCAGGAAATGAAGGTCACTGTAATACCTGATGAAGTCCCGTAGACTGAAAAGGTGTAGATTTATCGGTAAGATCTCCAATAAAGTTATTGCTAAAACTCCAGATGAGTGCTCCGCAAATACTTTTACATATACGCTTAACCTTATTTTGTTTAATTTATCTGTAAATTCACACTTATCCCCGTTTGTGGCGCTGTAATTTTATAATGTACATGCGCTGTGTACCCAAGTGTGTACATACATCCCCTGTATTTCAGCTGGCTAATGACCCCCTAACTGTACATTTATAATTCTATTTAATAGACAACTGAGGAGAAAAAATTCCTTTGCCATATAACGGTATAAGGACAGTAACAAAAGGTACAAGTTTACAGGACATGCGCCAAAATTAAATGACTTATAATATCCCTAATTTAACAGTTTCTGGTGTCTTATCTTATAAACCAACCGCCCGTTATAAATCCACGGCTTCCAGCTTCCTGGTTTACCATCGCGGTTCTGTTTCCAGTTTGGCATGTGGCTCATGGAGGCACTTGTTGGGGGTGTGGTTATAATCATTGCACTGATATAAGGAATATTATCTTACTGTTCACGCCCATAGAAATCGACCACAGCGGAAGTTTATTTATAATAATTTATAGAGGCACAATACATTTACTGTTTCAGACAGGCAAATGGCAATCACCGGCTCTGTAATCACCCACAGGTCCTTTTCATTGTTTGGGCACAGCTCTGTGCGTGTTACCCATTGGATTGGCGAATCGCATAATAAAAGACAAATTCTAAATGTAATGAATTTATTAGCAATATAACGTAAATAGCATAACAGTCCCAACATTACAACCTAGTGGCAGTAAATACATTCATTCCCGAGTATCCACTGCCTGCAGCAGCCCAGGAAACAGAAGACCCTCAGCATTACTACTAGAGGTAGACGGAATTTTCAATACTGTGGCAACTGAATTGCCCTCGGCACCTTTTACCATCTGTTAAAATAGAGCACAAGTTATAAAAGGGGAAATGGCTATTGGGTTTTTACAGGCAATCTCGTGCAGCCCAAGGCATATAGGGAACCAGAGCAAGGGGAAAAGTCAGTCACTAAAAATGGGTCCCTGTGTTTTCTGGACAGAAAATAGTTTGAAAGAAGCAAATTAATTTGGGAGAGTTTCTTGACCTTTTTTGTAAATCCAGTCAGAGATCCATGGATTGAATCAAGTTTCATTGTACAGGGCGTGAAGTTTTACATTACACATCGTCCCATCATTTCCGAGGTAGAACAAGAGGCTGGTGAATATAGGAAGATGACCTTCCCTAGAGTGTAAACCTCTTTATGGAAACACGCACTATGTAACTTCCTGTGCAGAGTGGAGTTTTGTTTTGGAGGATAGGGCTGATGTCCTGACCTTTAGTTAGATACCACACAGAATGAAGTAGTGTGGGAGGTAGGGGCCTGATTCCTGACCTTAGTTAGATACCACCAGAGTGGAGTAGTGTTGGGAGGAAATGGGGCTAACGTCCTGAACCTTTAGTTTAGATACCACCGAGTGGGAGGTATTGTGGGAGGTAGGGGCCGATGCCATGACCTTTAGTTTTTGCAGTTTCAACTTCTCACCGCAACTTCCCTTTTTGTACAGTGCGCCGGCCGTATTGGTGCAAATGAATCAGGAACCCTCTCCTGAACACATCAAATCAGACAGGAGAAAGAGAAAAGGGGAAGTGTGGACAAGCAGCAAACCTAAAGGACAAACCTCAGCCCCCTACCTCCCCCACTAGTCTTCCGCTGCATGGGGAGGTCCTTTTCAGATGAACTGTTCCTCCTTTTAACTATGAATACACAATTAAGAGCACTAGGTCTGTGAGGGAATCCTCTCTTTATTTAAAATAACCAGCGCTCATGATAAAAGGTCCAGGTTCCCCCCCCCCCCCCAGACTATTAAAGGACAAGCATAGTAAATACTAGATGAACAGCATCCAGATAGTGTAATCTCCCGAAGGTTCCGTTGGGGCCATTAAGATCCAATAATCATCACACCTAACTGTTCTCTATTTCCAAGGGAATACAAGATTTGTTTGAATAAATAACTCATTGGTTTTTTTACGATAGTAAATTATTCGCCACTGCGAAAACACCAGACCCCAGATTGTTGAAGCGAACATTTATATTGCTGGTTATAGGAGAAAGGTGTGTGATAATTCCCTGCGAATTAGTAACACTGCTCCACGATCGGAATTATTGTGCTAATATCCACACCCGTCATGGCAACACGGCCATATATTTCATTCAACCTTAACCCTGGAGCGTTAATAAAGAATACATTACACAATACAAATGGAAAATGGCTCCTCGGTAAAAATGTCCCCAAAAAATTGCACAGTGTTGATTTACTTACCAATCAAAAGCTGTGGCAATTAAGTTTTCGGTATAGTTAACGCTCGGAGGGGGCAGGATGTCAATCGAGTATTTGAATCCACTCGGACCAACTTAGAAATTAAAATATCCGAGTTCTTGTGCAGCGCAATGTCTTGACGTTACCGACCTATTTTCCACTTATCTGAAAGTTTATTTTTCTGTTCCCCAAATCCCATGCAGATGTTTGGTGAAGGCTTCTCTTTCATGGGTTGTCAACCCATATTACTGTTAAATTGTCACCTAACCCATGGCTGACCTGGCTGCCTTGCTTGTCGCAGACCGGACCTACAAAACAATACAATCGTTTCTTTACAATCTGTTGATGTAATCTCCTCATGATCTTGGTGATCTCTCCTCTCCCACCTAAAGGACAACAAGTCTGGTCACACATCAGAAAAATGAGTGGATTAGTAATACAGCACTATATAATCAGTTTGGCAGAAGGCAGAATTAAAGCAATTAGTACTTAATTCCTATGGAATTATACAGATTATACCCCAACCCCACACTGCAATGGGTATTGTACATCCGTAGTTCTTGATTAGAATTAAGGACCAAAAGTCATACAGACAAATTAAATAATAACGCAACATCTCTCTTCTCTGTGGTAAATGACAATTAATAATATTATCCTTGGGCTCCGGCTGATTGTGGATGGGTTTTGTATACCTGTTCCCATTGTAATAACTAATTGCTGTAAAGTTTTGACATCATTGGGGGAAGATACTGGAAATCTTTCTTCTAGACTATGTCCAAGAACTGATTTATTATTTGTAGTCTGTGGATTCATAGGAAGTACATCTTGCTGGTTTTTATGAAGAGGTGAGTAAGAAGTTTAGATTCTTCATTGCGGTTGGATGTGTATCTTGATTTTACCAGGGAATTGATACTGTATAAACTCAAAACAACGCTACATTTTAGATATTGTTGGTCTTGAAAAACACATTTGTACATGATAGAGAATTTGTTGATAGATCACATACAGAGATTAGTTATCAATGGAGCTACATCTAGTGCCTCAGGGTTCTGTACTAAGGGCCACGTCGATTTAGAATCTGCTTATACATTCTTTGGGTGGTATTGCAGATTATAATCACTATTACACAAGGAATGTCTGATATGTATGTGTGTATTAATCCACAATTAAAATCACCATAACAATAACACTATACAGTATTACTACTACTACTTTCAACAACATGAATTACAAAACAATTAATATACAATTAATACGTATACTTACTTACCTTGACACCCCTAAGTTTTGATAGAAAACTCAAAATGGTAGGTTTAGGCCCACCTCTAAACTGGGTACACACGTACCGATAACCAGCCAAGCCCCGATACATTTGGATCTTCCAGACCATGCCGTGGCCCAAACTATCGTGTCGCCGATTCGTTCGGAAAAGGAGAAATATTTCCCTCGGCGGCAGAGACTCTCTATTTAGGAGGTACCCGGCTGAGGGAACACAGAGTCCGCGAGCGTTCTGGCCTCATGCAGACCCATTTTTAATTACTTGAAAATGACAGACCGAGTACACCGCTTAAGAGTGCTGAAATAAGTAAAAAGATTTCTGGGTATTTCCATGTTTCCCATCCACTCTCAGGACAGCTATACATTTAAAAGCTCTTTACAGCATTTCCCAAGCTAAATTCAAACCAGAGTGGCCACTACAACCATTTTCCAATCTTTATTGTGGAATGCTGTAAAAGGTATAGCTTTTCCTGAGAGCTAAACCCTATGAAAAATGTAATTACCCAGAAAGTCTCTGTTCTTTTTCAATATACTGAAAGTGGATCCTCGCAAAAGCCCTTAGTCTCCTCTCCCTATCTTATTTAATTTATTAGTGATGTCGGATGCCTGGTACTGTCTGAGTAACAGTTAAATATACTGTGTAAAGATCTTATATCCACATAGCAAACATACACCACAAGCAAATCCTTCTGAGCACCAACAGGGCACACTTTTGCTAATCACATCTTTTATCTTTTGACTGGATGGTTCAAAATGTTACTACATTTTTTGGTAGATAAGATCGATTAGATAGATAAAGTTATGTCCAGCGCACACATGGATTTATCAAAAAGAAACAAAATGCCATGTTTCGGCCCTGTGTTCTGGGCCTTTGTCAAGCCAATAATACCACATCAAAGTTACCAACATTTATAAGAGGTTCATATTCAACTCAAATTCTTATTGTTTACAATGGTGCTAATTTTGCTCCACACCAATCGATCTATTAACATTTGAAAGCTAACACTGATTGGTTTGGGGCAAATTGCATCTCATTTTTAACAATAAGACCTTTTATTGGAATCTCCCCTGTATGTTGTTTATCAACGAAATAGGTTTATGATTTCACAGGAAGTGATGCACTAATGCACCTTATAAATGATTTGTAACTTTGATGTTTATATTTTGGCTTGACCAAAAGCACAGAACACAGGCCAAACATTGCCTTTTGATATAGCCCATTATGGTAGGGTAATAAAGGTGGACTAGATGGACGTTATTCTTATACAACCTCCATAGTCTATGTTTCGATGTAACTGTTATACAGACATCTATGCGCGGTATAAAGGTTGGACTAGAATGGAAGTAGTCTATAACACCTCCACTACTGTGTTACTATGTAACTGTTATACAGACATTATGGGTAGGGTATAAAGGTTGGAATAGATGGACGTATGTCTTTATACAACCTCCATACTATGTTATTTGTAACTGTTTATACGACATTATGTGTAGGGTATAAAGGTTGGACTAGATGGACGTATGTCTTTATACAACCTCCAATACTATGTTACTATGTAACTGTATACAGACATATGGGTAAGTATACAGGTTGACTAGATGGTGTATGTCTTATACACCCCAATACTATGTTACTATGTAACTGTTATACAGACATTATGGGTAGGTATAAAGGTTGGACTAGATGGATGTATGTCTTTATACAACCTCCATACTATGTTACTATGTAACTGTTATACAGACATTATGGGTAGGGAATATAGGTTGGACAGATGGAACGTATGTCTTTATATACAACCCCAATATATGTTACTATGTAACGTTACAGACATTATGGGTAAGGGTATAAAGGTTTGGACTAGATGGACTTATTCTTTATACAACCTCCAATCTATGTTACTATAAACTGTTAACAGACATTTGGGTAGGGTATAAAGGTGGGACTAGAATGGATGGATGTCTTTTTACACCTCCAATACTATGTTACTAGGCATAATAGTAAAAGGCTAATCTCCATCCAGCCGACTCGTAATCTGCCCAATACCACCATGAGCAACAGAACTGGATCAACAACCCAAACCTTCTGGGGAAGGGTAACAACCTAAAACAAGGGAAAACATTTTCAGATTAAACACTCAATCTCAAAGTCAAGTGAGTTTATTCTGTACAGCACTAGAGAAACGGGCTTGGACTCATGGGTTACATGCAGTGTTTTAGGGGGGTTGGGTCCTGTACCATCACTGCATGCATGAGCGATTTACCCTGGGGGGTTTCAAAGTAACATCTCTCGCTATCTAGCTCACCGTGATCTTAAGTTGCTTGGGTTGGGGAGCGCCAAAGAAAATGATGTGTTCAACATACTGGAACGTCTCCAAAGGCTTGGTTCCCCGCCGTTGTATCCGAACACATTTTCTTCTGCACTCACGCCCCAACCACGGTCCATTGGGGAAAGCACCAAACATCTCCTTTTACCTGGGTGAAATAACAACAAATGTGGAGTTAACTGTAATTTATGCAAGAAAGAAAGGAATACGTAATGAGCAGCAAATTGGATTATTCGGATTTCTAACCACTTGTTCCCTCATATCATCGGTGGTAGAAAACCAGCACATGGGTACACCTTAGGGTTTCAGCGCATTTATACCATTATGGTAATCGTCTGCCTGTTCCCATGAACCGTAATGCTTTGTAATGGCAAGGAGGTTCAACTGACCTTTCTTAGGACTCCATATAACGTGGCACAGTGGTTCGTGCTATGCAATATAAAGTGCCCCTTATTTCAACATCTTAAGTCCTTGGTAACCCAGAGATATAACATTGCACTTCCAACTTAAGAGCAATAGATATAAGGGTTTCCCCACTCATTATACCCATCAACATCAAAGACGTTGATCCATTCCTGACCAGTTCGGGTATATTTAACCATGCCTGGTACTTCACCATTGCTTGGAGCTCTGAGACATTCCCTTTCAACTTTGGACCATTTCTCTGCAATGGCTTGTCGTAGCAAGCAACACCTCCTCTTTTATCTGCACTTTTTCCAACATTTGCTCTTCCTCCAGTTCGTTTTCCTCTTGATCACCTTTGACCCACGTTTCATGAGTCTCCCCTCCAGCGAGCTGGTTTCCTCCTCCGGAGTATGACCAGTTGTGCTGCTTTTGGTGGCCTGAAAGATTTGGCTTTAAAGTCTCTGCACGGATATTACTGTATCGAGCAAAACCATGTACTCTGGACAATCCTCCATGACATACTGCAGTCTAAGAGGCTGAAGTGTTCGTTAATGGTCCTCTTTCAGGTGCAGGAAAGTGACCATTGGTTAGAGTTTTCTTGGGAGCCTATAATAAATGGTTCAATACATAACTTTCACAAGTTATAGATCAAATAATAAACATAGTATATGAGTGTGTTTCATTGGCCTTTAGGGAATGGCCCCACTAGCCTATTTTGATGTACGTTGTCCTCTTAGATGGGCTCCCCATCCAGAGAATGAGATGTGCCCCATTACCACTTGGCTGGCCGCCCATTTTTGGGGTACATCAGCAATCGTAGCGCGCATGTGCGGGAATCGTGCACTGCTTGAACTCGCAACTTTGTGAAGATTCCGGCATGCTTCTACTTGGGCTTTGCCGCCTTGTGCCAATAAGTTGAATTTTATTGAATTGCAACAGTTTTACAGAAAGGACATATCCGTCTATCCCGATAGTTACAGATTCTACTAGGGGTTGCATTTGCATCCTACTGGGTACACAAATTAATAAAAGGGAATGTAGAAATTGGGCTGTTGTATCATCCATATAAGTGCAACTGGAACCAAAAATATAATCCATACAAAAACCAGAATAATAGTGCACAAACAATCTAATTGCAGTTTGGCCTTTATCTCTATAAGGGTTCCTCTGTACAAACACCCTGCTAAACCAGATCTCCTTATGGAGATTACCAATATGCTTAGAATTTGTATACTAAAAAGGTGCCACCCCTTTCTGTTACGTGGGTTTGTTTGTGTACCAGATCTAGCTCTGCTTGTAGAAACTGAAACACCATTGAGCACCATCGGCACCCTGCTCGACCCCCTAAGTACAGTATAACAATCCAAGACACTTCTTTCTCCCTGAATACAGGAATATCCATTTCCAGGTGTGTTTATCCCTACCCCAAAAAAAAACAAGAAAGCCCCCCAAAAAAAAAATCTAGCCCATCCCTGGACACCTGCTAATAAGGGCAATAGTCTAATGCCATCTCCTGCACCTAGCACATCCGAATGTTTAAATAGCCTGCCCAAGTCTGTCTACCCTGAACAACAGCCTGTGAACAGTCAAGTAAAGACAGAAAATCAGTTAAACCCGTGTAATCAACTGTCAGATCAAACTTCATCATGTTTTATGTCAAAACGCTAAAATGATTGCAAATAACTTTCTACAGCAATTAATTTTCAAAACTTGATCATATTCGTCCTGCAGGCCCTTGAACGATTCCCAGTGTCTCAGATAAAGTTTGTACTGTTTACAACGGATATGTAACCCATAACTCCTATTACCTATTCCCAATGCAAGATGTTGGACCACTGATGGACTTTTCAATGATGCAACTCCAATTAAACTGCTGCCACCCTATAAGGGATTATTCTGGAATTGGCCCCAAAGTTGTTTTTATTCATGGGGTCACAAGAATGAATAATCAAAATCTCTTTAAAACACATCCAAAGTTATTATGAGATGAGACCAGAATGGAGAAAGACACAATCACCTCTCAACTTTGCGATAGAACATCGGCTACAATGACGCGACTCTCCACCGATCTGTTCTGTGGTTCTTGTTGTGTTCAAATAGATAACATATGCGACTGTCCGTCCAAGAGAGCCACGAATTAACTCTCCACCACCTCTCCGCGGTTGTGTGAGAGTTGATGCAGATCTGACAGGAGCCTCCTCCGTGAAAGTAGAACGGTGGTATTCCTTTTGGGGTTGGGACGTAGTAAGCTTCGAGAGCAGAAAGGACCCAGTGCTTTCGTTCTTGAGATGGGACCACATCTCTCGGCACTTTGTCTTCTTTTAAAGCACAACAACATAAGTGGCGATTTGTTGGTTTCGACCAGTCCGTGCCTGGGGAAGCGTCTCTCACCCTGAATAAAAACAAACAGAACATCTTTCCCCCCTTCGGTACACTCTACTAGTTCATTTATTTCAGCTCCTGGAGTCCTGATGTAAGCCCTTTAAGGAACGCAAAAAGGCCTAGACGGCCTCACCTTTTCAAATGAAACTTGAGATACGCAGAATTTCCTCTTTCCCTCCAGGGAGGAACGTGGCAGCCATCAAGACGAGCGCCATGGGCGCATTTATTTCCTTCAAACTTTGGCTCAGCACTTGATTGGCTGTTTTGATCAGCTGAATCACACTCATCCCTCAGGGACTTTCAAGTCTTGGCAATCCGTAGAATGCCCTGAATTATAGGAACAAGGAATCGGAACTCGGATCTCTTGCAGAGAATTAAAAATCCGCATACAGCCGTCATCCTGGGGTTGTATCTCCCTTCTGCTTTTTGTACTGGGGAGAAAGAAGGGTAATGTAACGACTACTGACATTAGGGAATGATCTAACTCAATTCATTTCCACATTACAAAAGGTTCCCATACCATATGAAGGTGCCAGGTGTTTAAAACACAGTTCCATCCTCCAGTAGGATTATAATATTATTTCACAGGTTCAGTGAATCTTCTGAGCACTGTTCTCTCTAACCTGTGCAAATGTGCACCAACTCCTCGACCTAAATAGTGCCAAAAATTCTCCCGGATCCAGTTATTGTGAGTTGGTGTATTATTTTCATGGTAACATAGTGACATTTACCTATACATTGAAAGAAATATAGCGGTACACAACACAAGATTCTTTGTCTGCCGACCATTGACCACTATCGATAGTCGACCAGAAAATCTCTGCTTGTGTGTACCCAGCCTAAAGGCCATTGTAAATGTCGGGTCCATGTTCTAATGTCAGACATCAAATCATTAAGAATATGCCGGGTTCAGGCAGGGTGGTTTTACTTTCCAACTTACCACAGGTACCGCCGGTGCTTAATGGGATATGGGATCAATCAATCTTACAACCAAACCTGTTATGGTATTACTACCATGCAAAGAGTCTAGAATTTCTATGACAAGGTAAACAAGCAGAGTTTTGGTCTATTGCGCCCGAAAAAACTCGGCTGCTTTGTGACCTCAAACCCCAGGTCCATCAAGACAATAGAATAGGTTTGTAATCACAGCCCAAAGTGAAGTCTCCTATGGACTATGATGTGGCCGCAGCCAACTGCACAATTCATTGATCCTCAACTGTGGCAGTTTGTTGCCTGGAGAATTCGGGTCGTTTACACCGGAGGTTAAGTTTCAATAATTTTACAACTGTGGATTTTTTTTTTACCTTGAAGCTAGGAGGTTTTCTATGCTTACTCTGAATTGCCATGATCTATTAATTACCCTGCTATCGTTAGCGAAACCTAACACTGATTCACCTTATTAGAGATACATGTTATGCTGTTTTTATTATTTTGTTACTTTGGTACTTTTTTCTTCTGGGTGTGTCTTTATGCACGCCGCGAGTGGACAGGCTTATACACCGCGGGTGGGTGGGGCACATGGGGCTGTACTAGAAATGGGCCAGCGGGGGGGTAGGTGGGCCTCATGGAGGACCATGGGGGTCCATGAGGTGGGAGGGACAGGGGGCTGCAAGGGAGGGGGGACACGGAGATTGACTGCATGGTTTCAGAGCGAAGCGTCAGGAGACCTAGTATGCAGCTGCCATATCACACACAAAAATGTAAATATCCTTCCAAACTATATGCAAAATAACAATGACCATAAATTGCAGAATTCTCAGGAGGCAATTCCTATCTATTACCTAAAGTCATTTTTTGCCACAGTTCCCCTTTAAGTGATATTTTTTTTATCTCTAGAATTTATGTAAATGTGTATCGTGGTGCAATCATTAACATAAACTTTGGGATGATTTTTAATTACTTACTCCTTTGTGCGCTAACATTGTTTTATTACCTCGTGTTTTTTAAAGGTTTCCTATCAGTTTTCACTAGTGAGTTGTGGGGTTTGTAATAAGTGTCACACATCTATGTGAATGTTTAGCCATCCTTTCTAAGAAATAGTTTTACTGAGAAAGTGGACTATTCCTTTAATGCACTGGTAAGGAGCTATTACTCCCCTTACGTTCCAGGCTCCGGTAAACATTGAATTAAGGGATGGAAGACCATAGCTCCTTTACTACTTTCTTTGTCAATTCATTACAGGAAAGATCACCTTTTTTCAAGATCTTTCCTTATAACAGGCACTTTGTTTTGAACTTGGAAAAACGAAGAGTATGTTCCGTGTCCCGATAAGAACCTGGGAATTAAGGAGGGGACTCTGCTTTTATTTTTCTCACATGATAGATATAAAAGGATATCTAAACCCCCCGCAGGGTGATGTCATAGAACTTACATGGCGGCGGACTTCTCCCAGAATGCAGTGGCAAAGAAGAGGCGAGTTGCAGAGAATCTTGGTTGGATCTCAGTATAAGGATTCCTCTCTTACATTCTGCCTCAACAAGCCTCACTGTTTCAGCTATCTCTCCTAGAAAATCAAACAACAGACATTATATTAGTCATATCAATAACATTGTTACCTAATTAAACACACTATACTAGAGTTTGTCATTTGCACTGCCACCTTGATGTCCCTGTTAACTGTTGGGTCGGTGGTCTCAATGGGTGACTTGCCTTAAACACGACTCCCATATTTGCATTGGCCCCCGCAATGGCTTCTAGCAGTTTATTGTAGACCCCTGTAACGAATGCTTCCGCACATAACAATTAATAGTTTTCCAATAACCTGCAACACTGATCTTATATGACAGGCACAAATTTGGTTATCAAACTAATCTATGTGAAAAGGTCTCTCACAACCTCGGTTTCTTTGGATCTCAAGATTGGAATCCCCGTTTTTTTTTATTTCTTTTCTTATGGTAGAAGAAAAAGAATGTTAAGACACCGTCTTCTCCTGCACATTCCTGTCCTTCCCGTGACCCACCTGTTTCCGAGTGGTTTTCTTCATCTGGCTGAACCCGAGCAGACTGTTGACGTACAAGTGTCCCTAGTCTGGATGCCGTCCCGCTCTGGAAGACTTGTAGTATATCCAGACATTTCTAGTTTAACCTAACACCAGCGCCTCTTATCTTAAGAATGCCCATTTTATTGCCGCCCTGCACCTCCTTTGTGCAGCCAACCTGTAGGCAACGGGTATGTAGAAGATCAACGGGGAATACATCTACCCATTTGTGCATGAATGTTTTTCCTTCCCAAGCTAGGCCATGGCAGGGTGAGATATGTATCCCCATAAACACACATCACTGCCTTTCCCCCCCCCAATTTTCATCTCTTTGAACAATAAGCCTCCAATAAAGCAGCTACTATGGAAATGATTGGGCCATGGTAAGGAGATTCACTGACATCCCCCTGTGACAGGACCCAAAGACATGGTTTTCCGATGAAGCTTGATTATTCCACTGGAGGGAAGGTCTGCGTAGCACGTTTTAGGAATTAGACCCACGAATAACAATCCTATACCATACATATCATTGTGTAAATACCCCAGTGGCTGGGTGTTGGTAACATTCAGGAAAGCCATACTGTTCCCTAACTATGGAGAGAAGGTGGATCAAATGAAATTTGAAGTGTAATAAGTGTTCATAGAGTGTCATGTGCTGATACCTCTCACAAGAGATTCACTTGTCTCCACCTTGGCTTCCCCTCGAGGTGTTCATGCATCATAGGTAGAATCCAATGTGCAGATCTCCCTCGGGATATATCAGTATACATTGAGGCACACGGTTTTGCGATGGATGACTCACAGAGAGTTTGTCTAAGAGTGGGATCAGTAGAACAGGGAAACTTATGTGCCCCATAAAACACCATCACTCATTATACATTTCCTTTATATCACCAATGCCTAGAGAAATCGCCTTATATAGACCTAAAGCTTGATCTCTATACTTCAACATGCTTATGTGTTTTCAGTGTATAATCCTGATGACGGCGTGACAGCGTTGATCGCTCCACATTAAAGCTATGTTACACAGATCTTGTGTGTGCTTCCACTCATGACTGGTTGGATTACGCACTGGGCATCAATGGAGATTTTATATATAAAAATGTATGTATGTATAACACAACGTACACACTTGTATGGATACAAAACTCCTCAGTTGCCTTCTAATATCCTTATAATTTTACAGTGGGGGATACACTTATCCCTTATATTACATATTGAGTGGTACCCAGATTCCCGTAATCAACTCAGTCGTGTCCTTGTACTTTTATAATAGACCACATTAACTCCTAGTGTACTTTCGAATATCCTATAATTACAGTAGGGGATCATTATCCTTAATATACCTCTGGTACGTGTACCCAGAGTTTCCCTTTATAAACTCAGTCTGGGTCCTTGTACTATTATATAGAAACAGAACCTCCTCACGTGAACTTCTAATTCCTTATAATTACAGTAGGGAGGGGATACATTATCCTTAGAATACATGAGTGGTACCCAGAGTTCCCTGTAATAACTCGTCTTGTGTCCTTGTACCCTTTATTAGACACGAACTCTCATTGACTTCTAACTATCCTTATAATTTACGTGTGGGGGATCCATTATCCCTTATAATAATGAGTTGTACCCAGAGTTCCCTGTATAACTCGGTTTTCTTTGTATCTTCTGTGACTTCTACTATTTCTTAAAGTGGGGGATACATTTAATCCTAATAATCCATATTTTTCTTGCTTTCATTTATTGGCCACAGAAATGCTACTAACTTTTTAATAGCTTATAATTTACTGAGGGAGGCACACCATTCTAATAGTTTCCCTGACCTTTAATGGTTTAATAAAGATTAATGGAAAGGAGCAGCATTAACACTTTTCTCTTTCACCATAGCAAGGCGTACTGCAAAACAATGTAAAAATGTAAGTTACTAATAGACAATAGTGGTAGAAATGAGAAGGCACATTGAGAAACTGGAAGATTTCCTGTTTTACCCTATCAGGACAATCGGAGCGCATACAGAGTCAATGAGACCCACCGTCCCAGTGTTCCCTCTAAAGATGAAAAATAAAAAAATCAGTCCTAATTACTACTGTATGTGTTGAAGAGTACAAACTCTTCACAGTGACTCCTCTGACTGAGTCATTTACATACACTCTGGAACGACATCACTGTCATATCTCACTACAAACACAGTGTAAACCTTATGGTGGCGACTGTGTACAATAATTTACATTCATGTCAAATCTTCCTCACACAGTGGTAAACCGGTATGGTGGCACTGCTTAACAATAATTTAATATTCATTCAATATCTCAACTACCCAGTGTAACCGTATGGTGTCCTCTGCTGTCTCATAATTTTAATATTCATGTCAATATCTCACTAGCCAACCCAGTGTTAAAACCGTATGGTTTGGCTACTGCTGTACAATATATTTATATTCATGTCCTGAAACATCCATGTCAATTATCTCACTACAACCAATGTAAACCGTATGGTGGCTACTGCTGTACACATAATTATATTCATGTCAATATCTCCACTACCCCAGTGTAACCGTATGTGGCTACTTTGCTAACCAATAATTTATATTCATGTCTTGAACATCCATGTCAATATCTCACTACACCAGTGCTAAACACGTATGTGGCTTACTGCTGTAACACTAATTTTATATTCAACTGTCTTGAAACATCCCATTGTCAATATCTCACTCCACCGTGTAAACACCGTATGGGTGGCTTTACGGTGCGTTACATAATTTCATTCAAATGAACTTTAAATAGAACATAAACTGTCAATGCTTGTGTATTGTGTTCTCGCATTATTGTGATACTTTATTAATTTGTAGAGGGCACAATGCAGATGCTTCATCCACCCCCAACTAGAAAAGAGGAAAACGAGGTCCAGTTATATTATTTTGTGTGCAGTTTGTTGTGTGGGCCACTGAATTCCGCCTTTACAGCCTCTCGCTCTTTTTATACTTAGCGGTTTTCCGAACAAGAAATGACATTTCGTACTAGGGGAGATTCCTTACCACAGCATTTTTTGGGGTTTGGCCTGTTCATCCTCATGTCTCGTAGCTGGTTGGAGGTTGGCAACTGTGGACTCTGCTGATGACATTAACACCCACCCTGGCAAAAATACAAATCGTCCAATGGTACGACTCCCTGCTCTGTACAGTTCCCTTACCAGGTAGCACAATTACCAGATTCCAATGCTTCTTACAGCCTTTACTAAAGACGAGCACGATCGATCACTCGGAGCCGAAAAACTGTCATGTTTGTTTGTACAGTGTTGTTCAAAAGGATTGTCGTTCATCTTTTTATAAAATGCGCGTTTTGCGAATCTCATATTTAAGATTTGATTTGAACCATATGGTCGGGCCCATTCATGAAATCCACAGTTTCTTATGCGGCTCTGTTAAATTTAATTACCCACCCCGGGACTAGATGGGACCATGGGTAGGGTATAAAGGTTGGACGCATATGACGTATGTCTTTAACCCCGCTCAATTCATGTTACTATTATACTGTTTATACGACATATGGTAGGGTATAAAGGTTGGATTAGATGGACGTATGTCCTTATAACAACCTCCAATAACTATGTACTATGTACTGGTTTTCAGACATTATGGAGGTAGGTATAGGTGGACTAATTGACGTATGTCCTTTATACAACCTGCCAATACTGTGTTTACTATGTAACTGTTATACAGACACTTATGGGTAGGGTATAACGGTTGGACTAGATGGAACTATGTCTTTTATACAACCTCCAATACTGGTAGTTACTATTAACTGTTTACAAACATTTGGCTGATGGTATAAGGTTGGACTAATTGGACTATATCTTTAATGACAACCTCTCCAATCTTGTTCTATGTACTGTTTATACAGACTTATGGGTAGGGTATAAAGGGTTGGACTAGTGGACGTATTTCTTTATACACCCTCCATCTAGTATGTTACTGATGTAAGGCTGTTATATCGAACATTATGCGGTAGAGTATAAAGGTTTGGCTAGATGGACTGTATGTCCTTTATACATACCTCCATACTAATGTTCTCTGTACTTTATAACAGACATTAGGGTAGGTGTATAATGTTTGGTACTAGATGGACGTATGTCTTTATACAGACCTCCATACTTGTGTTACTAGTAACTGTTATACAGACATTGGGTAGGTATAGTTGTTGTGACTAGATGTTTGTTGGTATGATCTTTATTACAACCTCCAAACTATGTTACTATTATACGGTTATAAGACCATTATTGGATAATAATGGTTGGACTAGATGGTACTTGTGTCAATTTGTCTTAAAAGCCATGGTAGGTGACGATTATAGTTTACTCCACTCAATATTCTTGTACGCCTGGTATGCGGAAGAAATAAACAAGGCAGTTATTGGCACCCCCCATTGCATGATATTTTTGGGTATTTAAAACAAACAACAATCACTTCTATGCTCTGGGTCAGTTTACGCCTTACCCTGGCAGTCTTCGTGGGTGCAGATCTGTACCACAATGGTGATCACTGTCTGAGGTGGTCTGTCTGGAAAATAAATACAAAAAATGCCCAAGGCATTCTCTTCTGCAGACGTGGGTATGTGCTATAATCGCTGCTGTGGAAAAATTCCTCAGGAGAAAGTCAACACGATGGGCGGGGGGGGTCGTGGATGCCAGCGGGTGTGTCGTCGGGTGGGGGGTTTGGTAGCTGGCCTTAAAGAGACATTTATAAGTCGACAGCTGTAACAATGTTTAATTAGTTTTCCTGCTGTGTTTATCCGGTCGGGAGCCATGTTACGTGGGCGGTGGGGGGCGGTCCTGCCCACACCCATTAAAAAAAAAAATCCTGTTTTTTCTCTCTTCCATGTAGCAAGCATTACACTCACTTGGCACTATACCGCGATATCGTGTACTATCCCTCAGGTCGGAGACTTCATAGATCCTCAAAAAAAAAACAAACCCCACACGAGAGAAGGGGGGGAGGTGAACAACAGCGAAGGTAAAAACAAAAAAAAAAAAAAAACAAGAAAAAAAAAAAAACAAAAAAAAAGAAAAAAAAAACAAGGACCAGTTCCAAGAGACGTAAAGTTCTAATAACGAAAAGTAGAGAACTTGTGCGACGTGGAGAAGCTGGGCCACGCACAAAAAAAACAAAAAAACACAACCAAAAACAAAAACATAAACAAAAAAAAAAAAAAAAACAAACAATGATGCGAAAAAGGGGGGGGGGGGGGATAGGGAAGTCGTGTGGGGGGAGGGGGGGGGCGGGGGGGAAAGTGGTGGTTGGGGGTGTGTGTGTGGGGGCGGTAACTCTAGTGCGGGGGGTGTCCGGTGGGATAAACGTCGAGTAACAGGGAAGAAAAACTCTTCGCTCTAGATATTCTTGGTTCGGCCGGGGCGTGGGGGTGCGGGGGGTGTGGTGTGTTGGTGGTGGGTGCGTCGTGGGTAGGGCGTGGCTGGGTGGGCGGTGGTGGGCTGGGTTGGGGTGGAGGATGATCTCAGTGCGCGGCCTATCCATCTTAGACTTCCTCTCTGGTGTGGTGGGGTGGGGTGCGACACTGGGGATGTAGACTGAGTACGCGACAAATGAGGCCAGTCTAGGAAAGATAATAAATAGAAAGTCTGTGTCTTCAATCTAACGTGCAATCATAGAGATTAGCTTGACGATGTTCGCTTCCAGGTGTGTGGACACGTCGTTTGGTTGGATCCTTTTTTTGTCTGTAGACCTACATCTTTCACGTCGCGCCTGCAGAGTGGCATCCGCGTGGGCATCATGATAGCTAAGAGCTATACTCTTCCCCCTTGGTGTCATTCTCGAAGTACATGAGCTTAGACTCGCTAGAACCAACCACGGCGTTTAAGTTTCTTCTGGAAAGTGTGCAAATCCCACCACTTTTTGTACAGCACCGCCTTACAGAGCTTCCTGATTGTAACGAACCACATGACGTGTCGTCTTTTCAGCACCACAACGACGTCTCCAAATGTTCTTATTCCGCAGGCACCCCCAGCGGAAGAATAGAACACCTGGTTGACTCGCAGTTAGTTTATTAGAACTCGTTACACAAAGGGCTACCTTTACTTTCCTATATCCCTCATAGGAAATCGTAATATTACGGTGTGGTGTACACATATGGTACAGTGTCACTCCCACACAACAGAAACCACATGTTAACTATACACAGACATATGCTCGCCTTTACGTTACCCTTGAAGATTCACCTAGGGCTAGGCCAACCAGCCAGTTTTAAACCATGCAGGAATCCATTTGTGATTCGATCGTCGGGACTCGTCACTCTATGTGGTGTTGAAGTGATTGGGGACTCGAGCGGTTTGGGGGGGCGTACTGGTGCTTCAGTGTGGGAGCGGTGGATTGTGATACTTGGAGCGGTCCCCCCTAGCCTTAGGTCTGGCCACACGTTAGTCGGCACTTGCGTGAAACACACTGGCCAAGGGATGATGCCCGGCAGCTAAATGTGCTACTTGCAGTGGCCATTTTTTTGGAACTTACAGGCGGTGTGTTACTGGTGTCGGTTTCAGTCACTAGAAAGTGGGTCCATATTGGGATAGTAGTCGATAGGATCCACTCCATAACATTAACACGGACATATGCTAATTGCGTGAACAGTGGCCCCCAAATACATCTATAGCAATTCAAGATACACTGGTGCCTGTGCAAAGTCAACTGGCCATTGGGGGTGGGTAGGAGTATGTCAGTCTAAAATGGTGGGTTAGACACCAGGAGACAACTTTACGACATGTGATTTCTATGTGTAAGCTAAAGTGTTGTACTGTAGAATAGGTGATTGTCTAGCCAGTGTGACTTACCTTTCATGTACGATATCCTATGAAAGAATAAGGGGGCCGGTCCCCTCCATGAAACAAATTCACTCCGGCATCATTAACTCTCATCAGGATCAACTATGAACTATAGACCTTCTTCATCTTCGCTGTCCAGAAACCCTGCAATGGGAAGAATACATTTTACACAGTGATATCTCCAACCATGTCCCGATCTACGGTAACCTGTAGGCTAAAGGCTGCAGTACATATAGTGAGTTCCATCTACGGTAAACCTAGTAATATATAGTGAGTTTCATCTATGGTAACCGTAGTATAATAATGTGAGTTCCATCTACGTAACCGTAGTATAATAATAGTGAGTTCCATCTACGGTAACCGTAGTTTAAGTACAGTATAAAAAAGTGACTTCCATTACTGTAAACGTAGGCTAAAGGCTACAGTATAATAGTGAGTTCCATTTATGTACCGTAGTATATAATAGTGAGTTCCATTTATGGTAACCGTAGTATAATAGTGAGTCCATTCTAATGGTACCGTAGTATATAATAGTGAGTTCCATTTATGGTAACCGTAGTATAATATAGTGAGTTCCATCTATGGTAACCGTAGGTTAAAAAAAGCTTAACAATATAATAGTGAGTTTCCATCTACGTAACCGTAGGCTAAAGGCTACAGTATAATAGTGAGTTCCATCTATGGTAACCGTAGTATATATAGTGAGTTCCATCTAGGGTAACCGTAGTATAATATAGTGAGTTTCCTTAGGTAACCGTAGGCTAAAGGCTACAGTATAATAGTGAGTTCCATCTATGGTAACCGTAGTATAATAATAGTGAGTTCCATCTATGGTAACCGTATTATAAAAGTGAGTTCCATTTATGGTAACCGTAGTATAAAATAAGTGAGTTCCATCTACGGTAAACTAGGCTAAAGGCTACAGTATATAAAATTGATTTCATCTAGGTAAACGTAGGCTAAAGTACAGTATAATAGTGACTTCCATCTATGGTAACCGTAGTATATAATAGTGAGTTCCATTTGGTAACCGTAGTTATAATAATAGGAGTTCCATCTACGGTAACCGTAGGCTAAAGGCTACAGTATAATAATAGGAGTTTCCGTCTTGGTAACCGTATTAATAATAGTGAGTTCCATCTATGGTAACCGTAGTATAATAATAGTAGTTCCATCTATGGTAACCGTAGGCTAAAGGCACAGTATATTAGTGAGTCTCCATCTATGGTACCGTAGTTAATAATGAGTTCACTAGGTAATGGTAGTATAATAGTGAGTTCCATCTACGGTAACCGTAGGCTAAAGGCTACAGTATAATAGTGAGTTCCATCTATGGTAACCGTAGTATAATATGTGAGTTCCATCTATGGTAACGGTATATAATATAGTGAGTTCCATCTACGGTAACCGTAGGCTAAAGGCTACAGTATAATGTGGAGTTCCATCTATGGTAACCGTAGTATAATAATAGTGAGTTCCATCTACGGTAACCGTAGGCTAAAGGCTACAGTTTAATAATAGTGAGTTCCATCTACGGTAACCATAGGCTAAAGGCTATAGTATAATAGTGAGTTCCATCTATGCTAACCGTAGTATAATAATAGTGAGTTCCATCTATGGTAACCGTAGTATAATAATAGTGAGTTCCATCTACGGTAACCGTAGGCTAAAGGCTACAGTATAATAATAGTAAGTTCCATCTATGGTAACCGTAGGTATATAATATGAGTTCCGTCTATGGTAACCGTAGTTATAATAAATTGGAGTTCCACCTACGGTAACCGTAGGCTAAAGGCTACAGTATAAATAATAGTGAGTTCCATCTATGGTAACCGTAGTATAATATAGTGAGTTCCATCTATGGTAACCGTAGTATAATATAGTGAGTTCCATCTATGGTAACCGTAGTATAATAATAGTGAGTTCCATCTATGGTAACCGTAGTATAATAATAGTGAGTTCTATCTACGGTAACCGTAGTCTAAAGGCTACAGTATAATAATGAGTGAGTTCCATCTACGGTAACCGTAGGCTAAAGGCTACAGTATAATAGTGAGTTCCATCTATGGTAATTGAGTATAATAATAGTGAGTTCCATCTATGGTAACTGTAGGCTAAAGGTTACAGTATAATAATAGTGAGTTCCATTTATGGTAACCGTAGTATAATAATAGTGAGTTCCATCTACGGTAACCGTAGGCTAAAGGCTACAGTATAATAATAGTGAGTTCCATCTATGGTAACCGTAGTTTAATAATAGTGAGTTCCATCTATGGTAACCGTAGTATAATAATAGTGAGTTCCATCTACGGTAACCGTAGGCTAAAGGCTACAATATAATAGTGAGTTCCATCTATGGTAACCGTAGTTATAATAAGTGAGTTTCCATCTATGGTAACCGTAGTATAATAATAGTGAGTTCTATTAGTTAACCGTGTTGAGATGTATAATATAGTGAGTTCCATCTACGGTAACCGTAGGCTAAGCTACGTATAATAGTGAGTTCCATCTATGGTAAACCGTAATATATATAGTGAGTTCCATCTATGGTAACCGTGTATAATAATAGTGAGTTCCATCTACGTGTAAGCTAGGCTAAGGCTACAGTATAATATAGTGAGTTCCATCTGGTAACCGTAGTAAATAATATAGTGAGTTCCATTTGGTAACCGTAGTATAATAATAGTGAGTTCCATCTACGGTAACCGTAGGCTAAAGGCTAACATGTAACTAATAATAAGTGAGTTGTCCATCTATGGTAAACCGTAGTTTAATAATAGTGAGTTCCATCTATGGTAACCGTAGTATAATATAGTGAGTTCCATCTATGGTATCCCGTAGGCTACAGGCTATAGTAACTAGGGGGTTCCATATAGGGTAACCGTAGTATAATAATAGTGAGTTCCATCTACGGTAACCGTAGGCTAAAGGCTACAGTAAATAAGTAATTGGATATATTACCATCTATGGTAACCGTAGTATAATAATAGTGGTTCCATCTACTGGTAACCGTAGGCTAAAGGCTACAGTATAATATAGTGAGTTCCATCTATGGTAACCGTAGTATAATAATAGTGAGTTCCATCTATGGTAACCGTAGTATAATAATATGAGTTCATCTACAGTACCGTAGTCTAGGCTATAATATGTGAGTTCCATCTACGGTAACCGTAGGCTAAAGGTCTACAGTAATAATAGTGAGTTCCATCTATGGTAACCGTAATAATAATAGTGGTCCATCTAGTTAACCGTAGGTATAATAGTGAGTTCCATCCGTAAGCGAGGCTAAAGGCTACAGTAATAATAAGTGAGTTCAATCTGTAACCGTAGTATAATAATAGTGAGTTCCATCTATGGTAACTGTAGTATAATAGTGAGTTCCATCTACGGTAACCGTAGGCTAAAGGCTACAGTATAATAGTGAGTTCCATCTATGGTAACCGTAGTATATCTAATAGTGAGTTCCATCTATGGTAAACGTAGTATAATATAGTGAGTTCCATCTACGGTAACCGTAGGCTAAAGCTACAGTATAATATGAGTTCCATCTATGGTAACCGTAATAGTAATATAGTGAGTTCCTACGGTAACCGTAGGCTAAAGGCACAGTATAATAAATAGTGAGTTCATCTTGTAAACGTGGCTGGTACTATATAATAGTGAGTTCCATCTATGGTAACCGTAGTATAATAATAGTGAGTTTCCATCTATGGTAACCTGTAGTATAATAATAGTGAGTTCCATCTAGGTAACCGTAGGCTAAAGGCTACAGTATAATTCAATAGTGAGTTCCATCTACGTAACGTAGGCTAAAGGCCTAGTATAATAGTGAGTTCCATCTATGGTACCAGTAATATAATAGTGAGTTCCATCTATGGTACCGTAATGTATAATAATAGTGAGTTCCATCTATGGTAACCGTAAGTATAAATAAGGTAGTGAAGTTTTTTCCCACTATGGTACCACCTTTTTTGTACACCAACAGCCACGTCAGCTCCCTGCTTTGACGGGAACAACTGAAGTGTCGTCCTTCAGGACGCACCACACGACTTCCCAATGTTCATCAGCCCCCACCCAGCTGGAAGAATAGATAACCACTCCGCAGTTTTATACATAACTCGTTACAGGGCCTATTACCTTCCTTTCCCTATATCCCTCGTATGGAAATCGGTAATTGATACCGGTGTTGACATAGAGTGTAGTGTCACTCCCAAAAACAGAAAACACATGAAATACACGAGCATGCTCTGCCTTATACTGTGCACCCTTAGTATTCACCTAGGGCTAGCAACACCAGCCAGCTTTTAACCCCATAGAATCACACTTTGTGATCCGAAATCCGCATGTTAAGAAGCGTGCCATATGTGGTTGATGGCCACACTAGGTGCACTGCAATCCGTTCTATCATAGCCATGCGATCCGCAATAACAACACTGGCACAACACCATGAGCACCCCAGAACAGTCTACTTGCTGGCCATTTTTGGAACTTCGGGTACTGTGTGTTTCAGTCACTAGAAAGGGTCCATTACTGTATAGAATAGCCACGCCCATACATGTCAACAGGGACCAATATGCTTAATTCCGAAACATTGGCACATAACACTCTATAGCAATTCAGATACACTGGGTCCTGTGCAAGTACTGGGCCATTGGTGGGTTGGATGTATGTCATTAAAAATGGTTAACCCAACCCAGGAGACACTTTACAGACATGTGGATTTTTATTGTACTAAAGTTGTCTGTTGAAATAGTGTATTCTAGCCAGGGTGGACTTACCTTTCATGTACGATAACTATAAAATAAGGGTGCCCCCCTCCATGAAACAAGTCCTCGGCCAGTCATTAACTCTTCTCGTATCAAATGACTATCGACTTCTTCATCGCTCTGTCCAGAAACTGCAAGTGGAAGGAATACGCATGTTTACACAGTGATATATCCCAACATGTCCCGATCTACGGTAATGTAGGCTAAAGGCTGCAGTACATAAGTGAGTTCCATCACGGTAACCGTAGTTAATAATGAGTGAGTTCCATCTATGGTAACCGTAGTAGTATATATAATAGTGAGGTCCATCTCGGTGACCGTAGTATAATAAGTTAATAGTGAGTTCCATCTACAGGTAACCCGTAGGTTAAGGCTCCACGTGATAAAAAAAGTGACTTCCACTCGTCAACGTAGGCTCTAACAGGCTACAGTATAATAGTGAGTTCCATTATGGTAACGTAGTATAATAATAGTGAAGTTCCATTTATGGTAAACCGTATGTTATAAATATAGTTGAGTTTCCATTTTATGGTACCGTAAGTATATAAGAGTGAAGTTCCCATTTATGGATACCGTTAGTAATAATAGTTGAGTTCCATCTATGGTACCGTGGGGTTAAAGCTACACGTAGACATAGTGAGTTCCATCGACGGTAACCGTAGGCTAAAGGCTACAGTAAATAGGGAGTTCCATCGATGGTAACCGTATGTTAATAATAGTTAGTTCCCATCTATGGTAACCGTATAGTTAAATATAGGAGTTTCCATTATGGTAAACCATAGGCTACAGTACAGTATAAGTGAGTTCCATCTATGGTAACCGTATAAATAATAGTGGTTTCCATCTATGCGTAACCGGAGGTTCAAAGCTAGTAAGTTATAGTGAGTTCCATCTACGTATACCGTAGGCTCTAAAGGGCTACAGTATAACTAGTGGAGTTCATCATATGTACACCGTATTATGAATATAGTGAGTTCCATTATGGTAGACCGTAGTAATATAAAGGAGTTCCATCTACGGTAAACTTAGCTTAAGGACTACAGTATAATAAAGTGTGAGTTTTCATCTACTGGTAAACGTTAGGCTAAAGGCTACAGTATGAATAGTACTTCCATCTATGGTAACCGTAGTATAATAATATTTGAGTTCATTTATGGAACCGTAGTAAATAATAGCGAGTTCACTCTAACGGTACCCGTAGGCTAAAGATACAGTATAATAATAGTGAGTTCCATTATGGTAACCTTAGTTAAATAATAGTGAGATCCACTTCTTGGTACACGAGTGATATATCCCAACCATGTACCGATCTACGGTACTGTTAGGTAAAGGCTGCAGTACATAATAGGGAGTTCCCCCATCTACGGTAACCGTATACGGATAAATAGTGATTCTCATCTAGGTGGTAACCGTGTATAATAATAGTGAGTTCCATCACGGGTAAACGTAGTATAATAATAGTGAGATTTCCATCTACGGTAAACCGTAGGTTAAGGCGTATACGAAAAAAATGTGACTTCCATCTAACGGTAAAGCTAGGCTAAAGGCTACAGTAATAATAGTGAAGTTATCATTTATGGTAACCGTATTGGTTACATAGGTAAGTAGGTATAATAAGTGAGTTCCTTTATGGTAAACCGTAGTATAATAATAGTGAGTTCCATTTATGGTAACCCGTAGTGAATAATAGTGAGTTCCAATCTATGGTAACCGTAGTTAAAAGCTACAGCGTATAATATGGTTGCCATCTACGGTAACCGTAGGCTACAGGCTTACAGTATTAATGGGTGAGTTCCATCGTATGGTAACCGTATTAAAACATAATAGTGAGTTCATCATGGTAAACCGGTATGTATAATATAGTGAGTCTCCATTAGTGGTAACCCTAGGCTAAAGGTACAGTATAATAGTGATTTCCATTCTGGTACCGAGTATAATAATAGTGAGTTTCCATCTTGGTAACCGCTAGTATAATATATGTTAGTTCATTGTATCGGTAACACGTATATATATAAAAGTGAGTTCATCCTACGTAAAACTTAGGCTAAGGCTACGTTATAATAAAATGAGTGAGTTTCATACACGGTACCGTAGGCTACAAGGCTTACGTATATAGTGTACTTCCATCTATGGTAACGTATGTGATAATAATAGTGAGTTCCATTTATGGTAACCGTAGTATATATATAGCGAGTTCCATCTCGGTAACCTAGGCTAAAGGCTACCAGTTATAATAATATGAGTTTCCATTATGGTAACCTTAGTTAGACTAATAGTGGTTCTCCTCTATGGTACCGTTAGTTAGATAAGTAAATAATTGATCCATCTTTAGGTACACCGTAGGCTCTAAAGGCCTACGATTATAATAGTGGTTCCATCTATGGTACCGTACGTATAATAAGTGAGTTCCATCTGGGTAACTGGTAGCTATAATACAGTGAGGTCCATCCGGTAACCGTAGGCTTAAAGGCACAGGAGAATAGTGAGTTCCATCTATGGTAAGCCGTAGTATAAAATAGTGATTCCAATCGTATGGTAAAGGTATGATAGCTAATAGTGAGTTCCATCTAACGGTAACCGTAGGCTAAAGCCTACAGTAAATAGTGAGTTCCTCGTTGGTACCGTAGGTATAATAATTACGTGAGTTCATCTACGGTAACCGTAGGCTAAGGCACAGTTTAATAATATGAGTGTCCATCTACGGAACCATAGTCAAAGGTAGATAGTATAAATAGTGATTCCATCTCTGTAACGTAGTGAGTATAATATAGTGAGTCTCCATATATGGTAAACCGTAGTATAATAATAGTGGTTACCATCTCACGGTAACAGTAGGCTAAAGGCTACAGTTAATATATAGTAAGTTCCAATCTTGTGGTAACTCTGGGTATAATATAGTGAGTTCCGTTATGGTAAAGTTAGTATAATAATATAGTTCCATTACGGTAAACCGTATGCCTAAAGCTACCGTAGTAATATAGTGAGTTCCACTATGGTAACCGTGAGTCTAATAAGTTGAGTCCATCTAATGGTACCGTAAGTATAATAATGTGAGTCCATCCTATGGTAACGTAGTAGTTATATAATACTTCGTGAGTTCCATCTAGGGTAACCGTAGTATATAATAGTGAGTTCTTCACGGGTAACGTAGTCGTAAGGCTACAGTGAAATAATAGTGAGTTCCATTCTCTGGTAACCGTAGGTAAAGGCTACAGTAAACTAGGGATTCCATCATGGATTGAGTAATAATAATAAGTGAGTTCCATCTAACGGTAAATGTAGGTAAAGGTTACAGTACAATCGAATAGTGAGTTCCATTTATGGTAACCTAGTATAATAATAGTGAGTTACCATTCGTACGTTAGTAAAGGCCAGTAAAGATGTCTATCGAGGGCTAACCAGTTTAATAATAGTGAGTTCCATCTATGGTAACCGTGATTTAATAATAGTGAGTTCTTATGCCTAGTATTCAGTGAGTCCATTCGGTACCGTAGGCTAAAGGCTACAATATAATAATAGGATTCCATCTACCGGTATCCGTTAGGCTAAAGGCTATAGTCTAATAGTGAGTTCCATCTATGGTAAAGTAGTATAATAATAGTGGTTCCATCTACGGTAAACCGAGAGCTAAAGGCTTACAGTATAATAATAGTGAGTCCATCTATGGTAACCGATAATAATAATAGTGAGTTCCATCTAGTGGTTAACGTAGTCAGTATAATAATAGTGGTTCCACTATCACGGTAAACACGTAGGCAAAGGACTACAGTATAATAGTTGCGTTTCCTCTATGTATAACCGTAGTAATAAAGATAGTGAGTTCATTTATGGTACCGTGTATAAAATATGAGTTTTTCCATCTACCGTAACCGTAGCTAAGGCTACAGTATAATAGTGAAGTTCCATCTATGGTACACCGTTAGTATAATAATAGTGAGTTCCATCTACGGTAACGTAGCTAGAAGCTACAGTAATACATAGTGAGTCTCCATCTATGGTAAACCCGTAGTATTAATAATAGTGAGTTCCATTTATGGTAACGTAGTTAAATAATAGTTGATTTCCTATCTACGGTAACCGTAGGCTAAAGGCTACAGTATAATAATCGTGAGTTCCATTATGGTAACCGTAGTTTTTAATAGATGAGTCTCATCTAATGGTCGACGTAGTTTTAATAATAGAGTTCACACGTACCGGTTACTCCGTGGTAAAGGCGTATAGTTATACTAGTGGGTTCCATCTATGGTACACGTAGTATAATAATAGTGAGTTCCATCTACGGTAACCGTAGGCTAAGGCTACAGTATACAGAATAGTGGTTCCTCTATGGTAACTTTGTAGTAATAATAATAGTGAGTTTCCATCTATGGTACCGTTATTATAATTGTGGTTCCATCTGCGGTAAGCGTCGTAAAGGGCTAAGCTACAGTAATCTAATCCGTGAGTTCCATCTATGGTAACCCCATAGTATAATAACTAGTCGAGTTCCATCTATGTAACCCGTAGTTATGATAATATGAGTTCTATCTACGGTAACCGTAGTCTAACGGCAAAGTATACATAAAGTGAGTTCCATCTACGGTAACCCGTAGGCCTAAAGGCTACAGTATAATAGTGAGTTCCATCTTGGTAACCGATTAATAATAGTGAAGTTCCAATCTATGGTAACCGTAGTATATAATAGTGATGCCATCTACGGTAAGCGTAGTCTAAAGCTACAGATAGAATAGCGGATTCCATCTAGGTAACTGTAGTATAATATAGTGAGTTTCCTTTATTGGAACCGTGTAGTTAATAATATGAGTCCATCTACGGTAACAGTAGGCTAAAGGGCTATCAGTAATGAAATAATAGTGAGTTCCATCTAGGTAACGTCAGTTTTAATAATATTGAGTTTCCATACTATGGTAACCTCGTATACTAATAGTGAGTTCCATCTACAGGTAACCGTAATGCTAACGGCTACGTAATAATAGGTGGTTCCATCTATGTAAACCGTAGTATAATAATAGTGGATTCCATCTACGGTAACCGTAGGCTAAAGGCTACCGTATAAGAATGTGAGTTCCATCTATCGGTACCGTTATGCTAAAGTGCTATAGTATAATATGATGCCAATCTATGGTAACGAGTATAATAATAGTGAGTCCATCTAATGCAACCGTAATTATATATATTGGTTTTCATCTACGGTAACCGTAGGCTGAAGGCTTAACGTCATAATATAGTGAGTTTCCATCTACGGAACCGTAGTCTAAAGGCTATAGTACTACTAGTGAGTTCCATCTATTGTAACCGTAGTATATAATAGTGAGTTTCCATCTATGGTAACATTAGTATATAATAGTGATCCATCTACGGTAACCGTAGGCTGAAGGCCTACAGATAATATAGCTAGTCCGTCCTAGTACTAGTATATAAGTGATTCAACTATGTAACGTTAAGATAATAATGTGAGTTCCACATGTCCTCGAAATCTGATTCATACTAGGTAACGTAGGATACAGTATACAATAATAGTGAGTTCCATCTATGGTAAACGTATAATAAATAATAGTGAGTTCCATCTATGGTAACCGGTAGTATAATATAGTGAGTTCTATGCTACGGTAACCTTATTCAAAGCCTAAACAGTTATAATAAAAGTGATTGCCATCTACGGAACCGTGGCTAAGGTTCCCAGTCTATAGTGAGTTCCATCTATCGTACACCGAGGATCCTAATAATAGTGAGTTCCATCATGGTAACTGTAGCTAAAGGTTTAAGTATAATAATAGTGAGTTTCCATTATGGTACCGTAGTGTATTAAATACGTGAGTTCCATGCTACGGTACCGTAGCTAAAGCTACAGTATAATAATAGTGAGTTCCATCTATGTAACGTAGTTTAAATAGTGAGTTCATCTATGGCCCTTAACCTATGTAAATAATAATGTGACGTTCCCTCTAGTAACCCGTAGGTAAAGGCTGACAGTATAATAATAAGTGAAGTTCCATCTTTACGGTATCCGATGGCGTAAAGGCTATAGTATACATAGTAGTTCCATCTATGGTAACCGTAGTATAATATAGTGAGTGCCATCTACGGTAACCGTATGTCTAAAGGACGTATAGATTTCAGCTTATGATACCGTAGTTCATTATGGTAGTGTATATTTGATCCATCTATGGTAACCGTTAGTATATAAATAGTGAGTTCTATCTATGGTACGTAAGTACTCAAGGCTATAGTATAAATAGTGAGTTCCATCTATGGTAACCGTGTATAATAATAGTGAGTTCCATTATGGTAACCGTAGTATAATATAGTGAGTTCCATCGACGTTAACCGTAGAGCTAAGGCTACAGTATAAATAGTGAGTTCCCATCTATGGTAAACCGGTAGTATAATTAATAGTGAGTTCCATCTATGGTAAATCGTAGTAATTATAGTGAAGTTTCCATCTACGGTACCGTTAGGCTAAAGGCTACAGCTAATAATAGTGAGTTCCTCTATGTTAACTGTGTATAATATAGTGAGTTCCAATCTATGGTAACCGTAGTATAATATAGTGAGTTCCTCTATGGTAACGTAGTATATAAGTATGAGTTCCATGCTACGGAACCGTAGGCTAAAGGCTACGCTAATAATATGAGTATTCCATCTAATGGTACACGGTGGTATAATATGTGAGTGCCATCTTGGACCGTCGATAATAATAGTGAGTTCCATCTATGTAACCTGTAGTTATAATAATAGTGATTCTATCTACTGTCACCTAGTCTAGAAGGCTACAGTATAATATATAGTGATTACCATCTTAGTGTAACCTAGGCAAAGGCTACAGTATAATAGGGGAGTTCCATCTATGTGTAACCGTAATATAATAAATAGTGAGTTCCATCTATGGTAACCTGTATATCCAAAGTGCGTTCCATCTACGGTCAGCGTAGGACTAAAGGCTACAGTATAATAATGAGAGTTCAATCTATGGTAACCGTAGTATACTAATAGTGGCGTCCATCTATGGTAGGTAGTATAATAGTGAGTTCCATTACGTAACGTAGGCTAAAGGTCAGTATACATAGTGAGTTCACCATCTATGGTAACCGTATAGTTATATATAATAGGTGAGTTCCATCTATGGACGGTAGTATAATATAGTGAGTTACATCTACGGTAACCGGAAGGTAAAGGCTACAAGTATAATAGTGAGTTCCAGTCTATGTACCGTAATATAATAATAGTGAGTTCCGGTCTACGGTAAACCGTGGCCTAAAGGCTACAGTATAATAAAGTTGAGTTCATCTATGGTTAACTGTGGTATAATATCTAGTGAGTCCATCATATGGAAACGTAGTTATAAGTATAGGTGAGTTCCGATGCTTATGGTAAACTGTATAATAAATATGTGTTCCAGCTACGGTAACCGTAGCTAAAGGCTACAGTATGAATAATAGTGAGTTCCATCTAACGGTAACCGTAAGGCTAAAGGCTACAGTATATAATACGTGAGTTCGTCTATGTAACACCGTAGTATAATAATAGTGATCCGCTATATGGTACGTAGTACTCACTATTATTATACTACGGTTACCATAGATGGAACTCACTATTATACTGTAGCCTTTAGCCTACGGTTACCGTAGATGGAACTCACTATTATACTGTAGCTTTTAACCTACGGTTACCATAGATGGAACTCACTATTATTATACTACGGTTACCATAAATGGAACTCACCTATTATAACTACGGTTTCCCATATGATGGAACGCACTAATTATTATACCGTTAACCATAGATGAACTCACTATTATTATACTGTAGCCTTTAGCCTACGGTTACCGTAGCCGGAACTCACTATTATTATATTAGGTACAATAGCTGGAACTCACTATTATAGCTTGTGCCTTTACCTCCGGTTACCGTAGATGTAACTCACTAGTATTGATACTACCGTTTCCATAGATGGAACTCACCTTTATTATACTAACTATACGGTGTTACCATAGATGGAACTCACTATTATACTGACCTTTATCCTACGTTTAACGTAATGGAAATCACTATTATACTACCCTTACATAGATGGACCTCACTATTATTATACTACGGTTACCATAGATTGAACTCACTATATACGGTAGCCCTTTATCCTACGCTGACCGTAGATGGAACGCACTATTATTACACGGTTACCATAGATGGAACTCACTATATTATTATACGTACCTAACGATATATTTATCTCTACATAGATGGAACTCCACTATTATACTGTAGCACTTTAGCCTAAGGTACCGTAGGATGGTAACTCACTATTATTATACTGTAGCCTCTTAGACTACGGTTACCGTAGATGAACATAGAATATACTACACTGAACTCCTATTACTAAATGACTTACCATGAGGCTCTAAAACCACTTATAGATGGAACTCAATTATTATTGTAGCCTTTACACGTTTCCTAGAGGACTCACTATATTATATTACCGTACCATAGATGGAACACTCCTATTATACTGTAGCCTTTAGCCTACGGTTCCGTAGATGGAACTCACTCTTATCTATACTATACCGTTCCATAGAGGAACTCACTATTTTATACTACGGTTACCATAGATGGTACTGAATTATCGTTCAATCTATTTATTTAGCTGGTAGCCTTTAGCCTACGGTTACCGTAGATGGAACTCACTATGTATACTACACTTTACCATAGATGGAACGCACTATTAATATACTACCGGTTACCATAGATGGGAACTCTCACTATTATACTGTAGCCTTTAGCTCTACGCGTTACCGTCGATGGAACTCACTCTTATTAGAACTACGGTTACAATAGATGGAAACTCACTATTATTATATCTACGGTTACACATAGATGGAACTCACTATTATACTGTAGCCTTTGACTAACGGTTAACCATAAGATAGAACTATATTTATACGTACCTACTAATCGGTACATAGATAGGAATCACTATTATTATACTCACGGTTACATAGATGGAACTCACTTTATATATGATCCTAGCACGGTACCCATGGAGATGGCACTCACATTTTATACACTACCATAATACTACATATAGCTCCCGATCGGAAAGATGACTCACTTATTATTAAGTCAGCCTTTAGCCTACGGGTTACCGTAGATGGAACTATTGGGTCCACTAGATGGAACTATATTTATATACGGTTACGCATAGATGGAACTCCTATTTGTAAACTACAGTTAACCATAGAGGAACTCACATTATTATACTGTAGCCTTTAGCCTACGGTTACCGTAGATGGAACTCACTATATGTAACTACATACAGGTTACCATAGATGGAACTCAACTATTATTATACTTTAAACTTAGCTAAGTTTACCATACGGAGTGAACTCACTATTATTAATAGCTTTAGCTAGGTTACAGGTAGATGGAACTCACTATAGACTTATACCTGACCAGGTTACCATAGATGGAACTCACTTTTATTATAGACGTCATGATGAATACTATTCTAGGCCTTGAGACTACGGTTACCAGAGATAGAACTCACTATTATTATACTAACCGGTTACCATAGATGGAACTCACTATTATTTATACTAACGGTTACCATAGAGTGAGAACTCACATATTTATACTGTAGTCCTTTAACATACGGTTACCGTAGAGTTGAACTCACGATTTATTACTAACGTTTACCATAGATTGGAACTCACTATTATATATACCTTAGCACGATTACCGTAGGATGGACTTCCTATTATTATACTGTAGGCCTTACGCCTACGGTTACCAGAGTGGAACTCACATTTAATACTAAGTGTTACCATAGATGGTAACTCACTATGATAACCTACCGGTTACCATAGATGGAACTCACTATTATACTTAGCTTTACCTACCGGTACCGTAGATGGACTCACTATATTATACTAAGCCAGCCTGTACCTAAATGGGAAACCACTATATTATACTGTACCTAGCTAGTACCATAGATGGAACTCACTTAATTAGTTATACTCGGTGTAACCATAGATGGAACTCACTTTAACTGGATGCCTTTAGCCTACGGGTACCGTAGGGAATCACACGATTACTTATACTGTAGCCTATGTACCGTGCAAACTACTTTACGGTTACCAGTAGATGGAAACTCACTATTATTATACTACGTGTTACCATAGAAAATGGAACTCCCTTTATACTTAGCTTAGCCTACGTTACCGTAGATGGAATCAATCAGTCATAGTGCTCACTATATTATCTTACGGTTACCATAGACTGGAAGGACTCAAAGTTATTAATGACGTCAATGATATTATTATGACGCCTTAGCTCGGTTACGTAGATGGAGTCACTATTATTATTACTATTCGTTACCATAGATGGAAACTTCACTATTGTTACTACGGTTACATCAGATGGAACTACTATTTACCTGTAGCCTTAGACTACGGTTACCGTAGATGGAACTCACTATATATACTTACTTCACCTTACGGTTACGCTATAGATGAGAACTAATATTATCGGTTCATTAGCACTAATTATATTACGTTTACCATAGATGGAACTCATATTATACTGTGCCTTTAGCCTACGGTTTACCTAGATGGAACTCACTATTATGTATAGGCGGTAGCCTTAGCTCACGGTTACCGTAGATGAAACCGCACTATTATATAACTACGGTTTAACATAGAGTGGAACTCTAATACTATCGGTTACATAATGACCAGTATACTCTTAGTTAGCTTACGGTTACCGGAGTAGTGGAAACTCACTATTAGTATACGAGCGGTTACCATAGATGGAATCACTATTATTAATAACACTAACGTTACCATAGATGGAACTCACTATTCTTGTTACTGTAGCCTTTAGCCTACCGGTTACCGTAGATGAACTCATACGACTTCATAAAGAAATATATTATATCTACGTGTACCATAGATGGAATCCCGACTATGTATCTTAGCTTTACCTACTATAACGTAGACGGACACTAGTTAGTAACTACGTACTATAACCTCTAGAACGTTACCAAGGGAAACTACTATATCGAAGTTAGCCTACGGATAGATGGAACTCAATTTACTTCCTGAGTGGGTTAGTAGAACTTATATATCATAAGGGTATAAGACTCGATATATTATACTCTACATAGTGAATCACTTTAATACTGTAGCCTTTAGCCCCTTTTCGACGACGTCGATGGACCATATTATATGTACAGATAGGAAATCAACTATTTATTATTAAGACTAGGGAACCTTTCTAACTAGCTTACTAGAATAGAGGAACTCACTATTATTAATACTACGGTTACCATAGATGGAATCCACTTCTATCCTAGCAGAGTGATGAACTCGTATTTTAAGCCTACGTTGACCTAGATGAACTCATATTAGTTAAAAACTAACGGTTACATAGATGGAACTTCACATATTATACTGTAGCCTTTTAGGCCTACGGTTACCGTAGATGGAACTCAACTATTATTATACTACGTCTAGGACTTATATACACGGACTAATGATCCTATTTACTGTAGATTCTCACACGTTCTCATATAATACTAGGTACATAGATGGAACTCAACTATATACTGTAGGTCCCTTTAGCCTACGGTTTACAGGTAATGGAAAAACCACATTATATACGGACCGGTTACCACTAAGATGGAACTCACTATTATTATTACTCGGTTAACATAGAGGATCACTATTATTATACTGTAAGCCTTTAGCTCTCGGTTTACGGTAGTGGAACCACTATTATTATACTACGTTTACCATAGATGGAACTCACTATTATATATACTACCTCGGGATTACCTAGATGGAACTCATATTATATGTAGCCTTTAGCCTACGGTTACCGTAGAGAACATTTATTGATGGAAACACTATACATGCCTTTATAGGTACCTGATATTATTATATTCTACTAGGTACGTAAAGGACTCATAGATATAGGGTACAGAGGACTCACTATTATTAAAACTACGGTTACCCATGATGGAATCACACTATTATTACTGTAGCCTTTAGCTAACGTTACCGTAATGGAAACTCACTATTATTATACTAGGTACCATAAATGGAACTCACTATTGATTAGCTACTGGTAACCTTTACCTACATTTACCGAAGATGGGAACTCACTATTATTATACTCAATCCATCAGATGGAATTCACCTATATTACTGTAGCCTTTAGCCTACGGTTACCAAGAATGGAACTCACTATTATTTACAACTGTAGCCTGTATGACTACGTTCCCGTATGATAGAACTCACTATTATATACTACGTTACCCTAGATGAACTCACTATTTGTACTACTACGGTTACCATAGGATGGACTCATATTATTATACTAGCGGTCACCATAGATGGACTCACTTAATTAGACTCACGGTTACCTAGATGGAACTCACTATGTATTATACGTAGCCTTAGGCATACGTTTTACCGTAATGGAACTCAACTATTATATACTAACTTTACATAGACGGAACTCCACTATAATTAATCCAGCACGTTACCAATAGATTGGAAACTTACTATATATTACTGTAGCCTTTAAGCCTTACTGTTACCGTAGAGGGTAACTCACTATTATTATACTACGGTTTACCATAATGGAGTCTTATCTACACGTAGAGATACCCACTATTATCTCCCTTACCTACTGGTTCACCGTAGATGGAACATCACTATTATCTATCAATTAGCTTTGCTACTGGTTCCGTAGATGAACTCATATTATAACTGTCGTGCCTACGGTTACCGAATGATGGAACTCACGATTTAGCGTACATAAGGAACTCCTAAAGTAGGCATTTAGCCTACGGTTACCGTTTAGAGGAACTCACTATTAGCTACTACGCTTACCATACGATGGTGAATCACGTATTTTATACTACGGTTACAATAGATGAACTCATATTATACCTGTGCCTTTAGCCTACGGTTACCGGAATGGACCTCACTAGTATTAAGCTACCAGTTACCTCAGATGGAACTCACTTATTATCGCTAACGGGTTACCATAGATGGAACGCACTCATTATAACTGTAGCCTTTGAGCCTACGGTGTACAATAATGGATCACTATTATTTATACTATCTAACTACGGTTACCATAGAGGAGAACCACTATTATCTTCACTAAGGTTACCATAGATGGAACTCATAATTATTTAACTGGTAGTCCTTTAGCCGAAGGTTACCGAGATGGAACTCGCTATATATATACTACGGTTACCATAAATGGAACTCACTATTATTATCTAAACGTGTAACCATAGATGGAAAGTCACAATCTGTACTAGCTACGTGTACGTATGAACCTATCCTTATTTTGTGCCTTAGCCTAAGTACCGTAGATGAACTCACGTTTTATTTAACTACGTAGTTCCTACTGAACTCACAATTTACTGCCGGTTACAGATGGAACTCACATTTATATTACTACGGTTACCATAATGGAACTAACATTTTATACTTTACGGTTACAAGAGGATACTCCTATATGTACTCGTACCTCAAAATCTATTATTACTAGCCTTAGCCTATGTTACCATACAACTCACTATCTTATTTTACTACGGTTTACCATAGATGGGAACTCAATTATGTAATCGGTCGCTAGATGAACTCACATTATATGTAGCCAGACTACGGGTTACCGTAGATGGCACCACTATTATACGCTGTAGCTTTTACTACGGTTACATAGATTGGAACTACTATTATTTACTACGGTTATAAAACTCACTAGATATACTGGGTCAAATGGCTCTATTATTATACTACGGTTACCATAAATGGAACTCACTATATTACTAACCTACGGTTACCATAAATGTAACTACTATAATATCTTCCATAAGACTATTTATTACTGTAGGCCTTAGCCTATGCTTACCGTAGTGGAAGTCACTGTTTTTTTTCACTTACGCCTTAACCTACGGTTTACCGTAGATGGAAAACCACATTATATACTACGGTTACCCGTGATGGAACTCACTATTATTATACTACGGTTACCCATAGATGGAACTCACTATTTATACGTATACTACGGTTACCGTAGATGGAATCTCCCTATTATGTACTGCAGCCTTTAGCCTACAGTTACCGTAGATCGGGACATGGTTGGGATATATCACTGTGTACCATAGATGGAACTCACTATTATTTAACTAAGGTTACCATAGATGGAACTCACTATTATACTGTAGCCTTTAGCCTACGGTTACCGTTAGATTGAACTCGCGTATTAATTTACTACGGTTCCATAAATGAACTCACTATTATTATACTACGTTACCATAGATGGAAGTCACTATTATACTGTAGCTTTAGCCTACGTTTACCAGTAGATGAGAACTCACACTTTATATTATACTGTAGTCCTTTAAGCCTAAGTTTACCGTAGATGGAACTTTTTATATCACGATTACCATAATGGAATCTCACTATTATTATAATACGTTACCATAGATGGAACTCACTATTATACTGTAGCCTTTAGCCTACGGTTACCGTAGATGGAACTCACTATTTACGTAGCTTTTAGAACCTACGGTTACCATAGATGGAACTCACTATTATTATACTACGGTTACCATAGATGGAACTCACTTATACTGTACTTAGCCTATGGTACCATAGATGGAACTCCTTATTAACATACGGTTACCAAATAGATGGAACTCACTATTATTAACTATACGGTTACCATAGATGGAACTCCACTATTTACTGTAGACCTTTAGCCTACGGTTACCGTAGATGGAACTCACTATTATACTGTAGCTTTGAACCACGGTACCGATAGATGGAACTCACTATTATTATCTACGGTTCCAATAAATGGAACCACTATTATTATACTACGGTACCATAAATGGAAACTCACTATATTATACTATACGGTTACCATAAAGGAACTCACTATTATTATACTACGGTTACATAAATGGAACTCACTTTATACTGTAGCCTTAGACCTACGTTACCGAGATGGAGTCACTTTTTTTATACTGAGCCTTTCCTACGGTTACCGTAGATGGAACTCACTATTATTAACTACACGGTTACCGAGATGGAACTCACTATTATTATATATACTACGGTTACCATAGATGGAACTCACTCGATTATTAACTACGGTTACCGTAGCATGGACTCAGCTATATGTACTGCAAGCCTTTAGCCTACAGTTTACCGTGATCGGGACATGGTTGGGATATATCACTGTGTAAACATGCTATTCCTTCCTTGCAGTTTCTGGACAGACGATGAAGGCGATAGTCATATTGATACTGAGAAGAGTTATGACTGGCCGAGTGACCTGTTTCATGGAGGGGGGCACCCTATTTCATAGTTATCTGTACATGAAAGGTAAGTCACCCTGGCTAGAATACACTATTCTACGAACTTTAGTACAATAAAAATCCAACATGTCTGTAAAGTTTGTCTCCTCGGGGTTGGTAACCATTTTTAACTGACATACATCCCCCCACATGCCAGTACCTTTGGCACAGGACCCAGTGTATCTGAAATTGCTATAGATGTTTTATGTGCCAATGTTCGGGAATTAAGCATATTGTCCTGTTTGACATGTATGGACGGGCTTTATTCTTACAGTAATGGACCCTTTTAGTGACTGAAAACACACAGTACCCGAGTTCCAAAATGGCAACGAAAGTAGCACTTTCTGGGGTGCTTCATGGTGTTGTCAGGTGTTGTATGCGGGATCGATGTGCTCTGATAGAAGGATTGGCAGTGCACCTAGTGTGGCCAGTCAACCACATTGGCACGCTTCTTAACATGCGGAAATTTTCGGATCACAAAGTGTGATTCTATGGGGTTAAAAACTGGCTGGGTGCTAGCCCTAGGTGAATACTAAGGGTGCAGTAAAGGCAGAGCATTGTCGTGTATTTCAGTGTGTTTTTTGTTTGTGGAGAGTGACACTGACGCCTTATGTACCACACCGTATCAAATTACCGATTTTCCATACGGAGGGATATAGGAAAGGAAGGTATACCCTGTAACGAGTTATGATAAAACTCGGGTGGTTTCATTCTTCCAGCTTGGGGGGCTGGGGATGATGAACATTGTGGAAGTCGTTGGTGCGTCCTGAAGACGACACGTTCAGGTGTTCCCGTCAAAGCAGGCAGCTTGACGTGCGTGTTGGCTGTACAAAAAGGTTGTGGGATTCCACGACTTTCCCCGAAGAAACTGGAACGCCGCTGGTTTGGTTCTAACGCGATCTAAGCTCATGTACTTTCGAAATATCAGTGAGTAACGTCGCCGAGGAACTATCGATATCAGGAGTGCCAAGTGAGTAATGCTTTTAAGGAAGAAAACAAAACGGATTTTTTTTTAATGGGACCGTTTGGGCAGGAATAGCCATTAACCTGGCTCCGAAACTGGACTAAACACAGCAGGAAACTAATTATACATTTCCGGAGGTCCATCATTAGGTCTACAAAAGAATCAGTGATTAGCAGATAGTTGTGGACTTCTCCTGCTGAATTTTTCCACAGAGCGATTTATAGACATACAATGAGACCGAGAATGCCTTGGACAATTGTCACATAGACAGAACGTATCACATTGTGGCAGAACCCAGATATGTCCAGGTAAATGCAGGGTAAAGTGATTGTTTGTTTGTTTTTAATACCCACAAAATTCAGCACTGGGGGGGGCCCCATAAACTGGCCTTGTGTATACGCAGCCCTACATAATCTGATTGTAGTAACGCCTTTTACTCCAGGTAAACAAATAACCAGTCCATCTAGTCCAACCATTATATCCTACTAATGTCTGTTTAACGTTCCATAGTAACATAGTATTGGAGGTTGTATCCGACATACATCCACTAGGTCCAACCTTATACCCTAGCCCATATGGTTGTATAACAGTTACATAGTAACACAGTGTGGAGGTTGTAAAAAAGACCTACGTCCTCTAGTCCAAACCTTTATACCCTACCCATCTGTCTGTATAACAGTTACATATAACATATATTGGGGTTGTATAAAGACATACTTCCAGCTAGTCCAACCTTTATACCCTACCCATAATTCTGATAAACTTCAATAGTAACATAGATGGAGGGTTGTAAAAGAAAATACGTTCCATCTAGTCCAACTTTATACCCTAACCAATGTCCATCTAGTCCAGGGGTGGGTAAGTAAATAAATTTCACAGAGGTCCGCATAAGAAACTTGGATTGTCATGAGGCAGACCACTAGGTTTCAATCAAATCTAATATAGAGATTGCAAAACTGGATTTTTATACAAGATA